>QLOO01000849.1:0-15140 GCA_003313855.1 Suillus sp. MG131 | reverse complement strand
CCTGCTAAGCCTAAGCAGGAGGGATTATGCATGCCCTATCACCACCGTTCAGGTAGAAGCAGACTTGGATTCGGCAATTGAGGTAATAGGATTATCCCCTGCGGACGCAACATTTTGTATACGCTGCAAGTCAGTCGCTAATGTCGAAAAATGTATTATCCGCCCTAACTCAGGATCGAGCCTTAAGCCTTGGTTAGTAACGAGATGCTGCTATTCAGAAGGGAGTTTCTGGTGCAATCCCGTAGCGACACAGCACGGTGTTGGTTTACCAAGACCTACTTTTCATCTCAATTCGCTTAAGCAAACCATATTAGTGCCATGACGAAACTCTGATTAAAATCCTCGTGCTCCCTGCAGAAGACAACCCGACAAGTGTTACTCACTTGTAGCGTGTCCCTTGCTACACATAAATGCCAGTTGACACAAGGTCGCGCTCCTGGAAGATGATGGTGGTAAAGGACGGTCCAGAATCGGAGTTAACTGCGAGTTTAGCGTCATGTTCTCGGGCACCAAGGATGAGACGTGGCCCCAGCACGAACATCTGTACGAACAACAGAATTTCAAGAACACCATTATAAACCTCAGCGCCGACGGAGGATGAGCCCTATAGAAATGATGAACAGTGTTACAGGCACATGAATTCGATGATATATTAGCTTACATATAAATTTGGAGAGAACCCACCGAGGCCAAAGGAAAAAACAATAACAGAACTAGAAATAAAAACTTCAGTGGAAAAGATGACCACATTCAAGTTAAGAGCTCACAATATAAAATAAATCATGTGAATTTTTGTTAACACCATGAAACAGTTTGTGATGGTCCCTCCCGTCGATAGTTGTTGTACTTCACGGAAGTGTTTTACAACAATCCATACTGCAAGACACAGTATGAGGACCTCCCATACAGTGCAGAGTATCCAAGTCATGGAAATCAGAAGTTCGTCGACTCCCTCGTAGTCATACTGACATAGGTAGAAGCCGGACAGGACGAGCTCCTCTGATTATTCAATCGATAAGCCTTGAACGCTTCAGTGTTTCATTTATAATTGAAGCTTACCTCCAGAAACATGGCTGGTTATTATTGCGGTGAGCACTATGCAGGCGATCGTGACAGGTAGAAAGATTGCAATGAGAAAGATAAGCATCTTTCTCGATCGTTGATACATGGCATGTAACCGACTGGTCACAATGGCTTGCATGTTGTTTACACAGGTCAATATCACTGAGGGATTGGAGTTGGGTAGCTTACCACACAATATAGCAATGATCACCACAGTCATCCAATCTTGTAGGAAGTATGTAACATTGCCTGAAAAATCCAGTTAACGATGAGCATAGGAGGATCAAGAGACTCACAGCTATTGAAGTTAGTACGCTCAACTAACAAGTCAGTCGAGAATCCTACTCACCCCTACATAGGAGTGCATGTAATTAAATGAGAATGACAGGTACCAGCGCAACACTCACTGCATCTGATACCGACACCGACGGAATACTCGCTGTATGACACTGGTTAGAATACACAAACATAGTGTATATACGGAAACATACATAGCACGACGGCGCTGGTCACGATAATGGCCGATTAGCACAGCGCCAACTGGTAAGCCTTGCAAACATACACAGCGTATGGTAGTCCAGCGTAGCGCACCTAGAATATGTTAAAGTCAGCACAACTGGCTAGCTGTGCTTGCAAACATAAGCTACGTACACTGAGATATAGAATGGTCATATGGGACCAGGGTTGTCTCTGCCTCGTGTTAATTGTGTACACCCGCTGTTGATATCGCAATCTGCTCACCCAGATCAGTTCAAACTATAAAGATATCGTTAGTGAAACTGCGCTTGCTGCGGTAATAGCATTAACCTACCTCTTGTCCAAATGCCAGTGCTGGAAATATTGTGAGCACATTGGTGGATCCGCAATACCATCTTGCTCACCCCAATCGTATATGACTGCAGCAAATGAGGCGACTGCAAAACCGTGGTCGAGGTTAGATCAAGGTATCAGCAACGCCGCATCTACGAACCTAAAAAATAGCTCAACAAACGATATGAATTGATTAACGGCCACGCCGTGGGGTCATCTGATACTAAGGCCATATTGAAGGGAAGGTTTGAGTGAGTGTGGTTAACTTGATGAACATATGACGATGGCGTTTGCGCTAGATATACCACTACTCGGAGCTTTTGTCGCCAAACAGGCCATGAGGATGATCGAACTTTCCTGCTACATCGGTTGGCCAAAGTAAGTAGAATGCACTGGATCGAATCAAATTGAACATGTAAAGCAGTGGCATGAACGCGAGGAATACAACAGCTCGAAGTTTGTTCGGAACCAGATTAAATTCTCGAGAGCTTGCCACGCTTGCATCAATTCGGGATTCCATAGCAACATTGGTCTAACACAGGTTGCGGGGTGATGCAGCATCTGTCGCCTCATGCACACCTCTCACCCTCTGCCTCGGTTATCTTTATAAGGTGTAAAATGTGGCAAGTATAGCATGACCTAGTGCAAAAGCGGTGCACAATAAGTGAGTAAATTCATTAAGCACATGGTGCGGCATCAACTTGCACAGCCAGATGGCGGCCGTCCTGCTAGTGATTGGCAACCCACGACTGCTCTGGTTAACGCCATCCTGGATAGCTCAAACGAAAGCCACAAGTTACTGCGTACAACCACGCCGGGAAACCCGGCTTGCTCGTTCTTGGAATGTTGCAGGACCCTTTAGTACTCGATGCTGTGGAACTTCCGTTTTGGCCGTTGTATGTCAGTGATCCGCTACTCCGCCGGCTAAATAACCCACCATGTGAGGACATCACGGGCAGAGTCTAGAAACCACGAGGTAGGTTGATAGTTGCACGTGCGCCTTCATAAACACAGTGTCGAAGTCCAAGGACGATGGATGCATCGATGACCATGTTTGTAACTTTTGTTACAGTTTATCAAAAGTCACTCTTTGCCAGGTCGACATCGTTCCCGCAGTTACAAATGAGGTGGTCGAGGTGAATCATTAAATGTTTGTTTGGCAAGACCCTCTCATCAACAAAAGAACCACTGGCATCAGTGGCATGTATGGCCGGTTTCTGCCTTGTATGGCCTACAAACCCCAAACAGACTGTGGTAGATGGTACGTATGAGATTGTAGCACCTATGCAAGTAGTAACAGATACATTTCAAAAAGTTTGTACATGAAGTATGCAAAGCTTGTATAGCAACCAACAGAAGTGCAGAGGTATGCATAAGATTGTGGTCAGGCAGCACTTTTGAGCTTAGGAGTATTACTAAGCCATTCTTTCGGCTCCTTCCGGGAGCTCGTCAACACTGCCCCCTAGACTCATGAATGCCCCGATGTGAGGTGTGCCTCCACCGATTGTGGGTGGGTTGCAAGACGTTCCGCATAATTTCAGATTTGGTGCAAGCATGGGTGATTAACATGATAACTGTTGGAACGGGCACGGACTGCAAGGGAACCCAGGCCAAACCTCTATGGCGGGAGGAGGCAGCTGTATCTATCGAAGACCGACTACGACACCGCAGGACTACCGACTACGAGCCAGGACCCCTGGCACTCCCGACCTTGATCTGCGCTGCTGGAGCACCCCATTGCACTGTTTGCCCGATCCTAGCTAGTTCTCTTTCAACTTCGACAGAAAAATAAATATTACGACAAAACCCCAACCAAAATATCGTGCTCCCCGCAGATTGCTACTATAAAAGACAGTGCTCGCGCTACATACTACTGCCAGTGGACGTGGACTCAAGCACAAGCTCCTGGAAAGCAATTGTGGTTATGTTGGATCGTACTTCGGCGCCGGCTACGACCTTAGCATTAAACTCTCGAACACTAAGGACGAGGCGCGGTCCCAACACAAACATCTGCACGAACGACATAACTTCAAGAATACCATAATAAACCTCAGCACCGGTGGATATTGAGCTCTATAGAAATGATTAACGGTGTCACATTCGCATGGACTCAATGACGGATCGACGTACTGCGAGCGATGGAGATAGATACCCAGAATTGAAGCAAGACACGATAACAAAGCTAGCAGGTGCGGAAGTCTTAGCTGACAAAATGACTAATTCAAATTATGTGCTCACCTTGCAAAGTAAAGTATGTGAGTTTTGATTAACACCGTGAAACAATCCTCGACATTTCTTCCCGCCGATGATCGTGACCGTTGACGGAAGTGTTTTACAGAGACCCAGAGGGCAAGACACAGCGCGAGGACCTCCCATATGATGTTGAGCATCCAAATTGTGGTAATCAGAATTTCAGAGGCTCCCATTTCATATGCGCACATATAGGTGCCGGACAGGATGAGCTCCGCTAATATCCGTCCGGATCAGTCTGATGCCATTGGTCTCTTCCGTTGAAACTAAGCTTACCCCCTGAAACACGGATATTAACCATTTCACCAATCACTACACTGGTGATCGCAATAGATGCGACGATCGCGACAAGAAAGATAAGCATCTTTCTCGATTGTCGGTACATGGCATGTAACCGAGTGATCGTGATGGCTTGGATGGCATGCCATTCGGATTATATCACTGAGGAGTACAGTTGGGTAACTCACCACACAGCATAGTAGTTATTGATATAGTGATCCAATTGAGCGCAAAGTACGCATTGCTGCCTGAGAAACACAGTTAGCGACAACCGTAGGAGGACAAAAAATCTTACATCTGTTGCAAACATTATTTTCAACCAACAAGTCAGTTGAGAATTTCACTCACCCCTACATGAGAGCAGGTAATATTTAGCACGGGGAATACAGACACCAGGGCACAATACTCACTGTATCTGTCAACGAGACCGAAGGAAGACTGACTGAATATCATCAAGTCAGAAGTGACAAACACGGTGCATGTGAGGAGACGTACTCAGTATGAGAGTACTGGTTATGGGAGGTGGTTGGTTAGCACAACTCGATTGGAAATAGTCAGCCTTGCAAACCTACATTGCGTATGGCATTAGAGCATAGCGCACCTAAAATATACTGAAGTGAGCATAACGCCCCAACTGCACTTATAACATTAACTGCGTACAGCAATATACAGAATGGACATGAGGGACCAGCGTTGCCCCTGCCCAAAGTCAATTGTATTGTCCTACTGTTCTTCTGATGGGGCACTGTGCTTACCCATATCAGTTCAAACTATAGGTCCATTGTTAGTGAGATGGCTGGACCGGTAATGGCACTGACCTACCTCCCGTCCAAATGTGAGTGCTAGAAATATCGTGAGCATATCAACAATTCCTTGATACTACCTTACTCACTCCAATCATATACGACTGCAGCAAAGGAGGCAACTAGGAGATCGCAATCAAGGTTAGATTAAAGCATCACTGGCACCCTGCAACTAGCTCTACACGAACCTATAAAATAACTGGAAAACCGGGAGGCATAGATTAGTGGCCAGACACTGGGATCATCTGAGACGAGGGTCATATTCGAGGGATGGGCGCGAGTAAGGGACTTGGTGGTCTGATAACGATGGGGTTCCTGTTAGATATACCACCATCCAGCATCGCTATTGCCGAAAGAGGAAATGCAGATCTTTTCTCTGGCAGTGATTGAGCCAAGTATTGCGGTGTGCAGTTAAGTTACTTCATTGTTTGGGATTTTGGCTGTGGATTTGCAAAGCAGTATCAAAGTGCGAACTGTTTGGAGCTTGTTTGCAACGCCGTTCTCGATATCTGTTTGGCAAGCTTCCATCAGTTCAGAAGTTTCGATCATGGGCGCAAGCGCAATGTATCCCGCATTGAACAGTTTGTTAGTCTTCAATAAGCCTAGCCGTACACGTGCATTCTGAATGAGGTCACATTCTGCCGGCATGACAGAAGAAAAAAGTTGAAAATAGAATAGCTTGAAACACCATAGATAACTGACCTTTCCCACTCCTCTGCAACGCCTCCGACGACTCGGAGCCACCAGCTAGTCCAACGCGCCCTGTTCCCGGTATCTGTCGCGTCATCCACACCTCCTTGTCATGGAGCTATAATGTTATAGGGAGAATATATGAAGTGCTGGCACTGAAAATATGATGTGAACCTGATGTAAGATGCCATCAAAGATGCATCACGCCAAGCCTACCATGCAGTTGACGGATCGGCATTGCATCATGTAGAGCCATCATCCTGCGACTGATCTGGGTTGCGATTCAGGAAGTACTGTTGGGTTGACCGTGCGTTCGTGCATCGATTTCCAAGTTGAATATACATTCTCTTGAGCTTGAGCAAAGAACGACATCGCCTTCAAAATCGCTACAAGAAATAAGTACCACATAGGGTGCAGGACTTAACAAATTAACGTCAAAATTGAGCGGTCGACCATCTAAACTTGTCTACTTGTCTCTATATCTTTCAACGAGATATTGCTCCTCTCGCACATTCCGCGGAAAACTCCACTCTCTATTTTGAAAAGATTGGATGGAGTATCAAATTCCTTCAATAGTATATGAGTATAAATCGTTGAAAGGTGTTCAAATCAACCTACGGCAACAAGGCCAGCGTCAAGGACCAGAATCCGGTCATATGAAATGATGGTACGAAGTCGGTCTGAAGTATCATATATTACAGTATTGCACCGAGAGCACAAAGTGTAAAACTCACGGGCAATACAAAGTAGCGTACGATCCTGGAACTCCGTCTGGATAGTGCGCTGAATCTTGTTATCAGTATCGAGATCGACAGAGGCTCTGAGAAAATTCAACATCAAGCATCTAGGAGAACAACATATGACTAACGTGGCCTCATCAAGCACAACGACTTTGCAGTCTTTCACCAGCGCACGAGCTAGGCTGAGTAGAGATCTCTCCCCAACACTGAGGTTCGCTCCTTCACTCTCAATGATGCTGTCAAGGTTGTGGTGACTGGTGGAAGCTTGCTCGCTTTTGACGCCATCACTGGAAGATGACTTTTTCGAGGTGGTGTTAGAATCAAGCAGACAAGACCGATGCAGTGCATCCCATAGCTCTGCGTCACCGTGTTGGGAGAATGGATCCAGGTTGGAGCGTATGGTCCCTGGTAATCATTTAGCGCTTCACACAAGAAGATGTAGATCATTGACACTAACCACTAAATAGAAGGGGCTATCGAATTCGTACATCAGTCCTGTGTTAGGTGGTACAGGGAAACTTTACAAACATCTTGTGGGATAATAGAAATCTTGGAGCGGAGATCTTTCAGACCAATTGTAGATATATCGACACTAGAAGGTGTGAAAACTAATATTCGTCACGAGCGATGACCCACGTACCCATCAATAGTGATTGAACCACTAGACACCTCAACAATTCGAAATAGTGCGAGCATCAACGAAGATTTGCCAGCACCAGTCCTGAGGGGCCACCGCATTAGCATACATATATCGATCCAACAAATCAGCTGACCTTCCAACAATGCCTATCTTTTCGCCTCCCCTGATCTTGACCGAGATGCCTCTCAATACATTGGGAAGGCCCGGCCTATATGACATCTTAACGTCGTCGAATTCGACAGCGCCATGTTCAGGCCATTGCGCCGGGGGCTTTCGTTCTTCAATCTCATACGGAGCCTCTTGAGGTATCGTGTCGCCTCCGACGTACTGTTCCACTGCGAGGTGTGAGCGAGATCTAAGGTATCATGAAATTGGCAGCTCACATCGCTCTACTGCATTCATGTAATTCTGAGGCAAACAACGATTGAATAGCCTGTAGTGTGAGATAGTGAGGAAAGCCTCACCTCAACGTCTGCTGTTTGTCTAGTTACCAGACTACACATTTGTGACAGCGAAGCTGTGATACAGAAAGGTTAATCGTGTGTACTTTGGTGGCGATGCTGGGAGACCTACTGGTGTATGTCAGTACCAACCCAATCTGCGCGGCACTAATCCCGGAGACGTCGGTCACTGCGAGAAGGGCAACCTATCGAGATCATAGCATCGAGTGAGCATGAGGCATTTGTCATTAAATAGACGCCTACAAGGAAGACTAATATGCCTCCCATAATGTCCAACCTTACTGCAAGCCATCTAAGGGAAGGTGATGAACCGACGATTGCCAAGATATGCATAAGATTACTTGCCTCTGGTTCGTAACCACAAGTAGTAGAGCTCTATCCTCCAGATCAACGTAGTATCTATTGGCGGTGATAAACCGCTTTATTTCTCCGTAGCTTCGGATTGTGGGAAGTCCTGTCAAGGTCTCCGAAAAGTGAGCGTAAAGAAGAGAGCGAAGCATAGAGTCTGATGACCAATCTCAACAGAGGCTTTCTAGGTCAGAAATACAATAACAAACCCAGGCGCTTGACTTCACGAGCACCAGCTCGATAAAACGCGGCAAAGTAACTGTAACCGAGAGCAATGAAGAACACAGCAATGACTAGACATGCATGAGCCACATCCTCGCAGATAAACTCTACATACTGACCAAAGTACGGTTCAAGGACAGAAATGATGATGATAGAGCCCATCACGCTGGACAGCGTAATGGCAACTGTATTTTCAGTCAGTCTCCGTAAGCAAAGTATGCGGCTCACGTACGCAATCTCATTGATTCTGAACCACGCATAAGTAACACCTCACCATGCAGTGACAGACGACTCACGTGGTAGTTGATTGTCAACACCTGAGTGAAAGGTTTCAGCGAGAATAGCATAGTATAAATTGGTGAGGTACTGACTGTCGATATCTTTGCCAAAAATGCTCAGGATTCGGCCCATAGGCTACAGGAACATAATAGTATTGGTTTAAGCGTTTTCATATATAATCACTCACTGTAGTGTCGAAAAAGGACATGGATGCATGAAAGATGTTGCGTACGGATTTGTGGTGCATGCTTTGAGACACATAGAAGGAAAGGAAGTCCATTCCAGCACCACTGCAGCAGGTTGTGTGGAGTGAGTGTGCCGCCGTCTGTAATAGGAACCGACTAACAGCAATAATGTGAAGATCGCTTGACCAATCCCCAGGCAGCCGTACAGCATTTGATAGAACGAGTTTGGCTGGTCGAATTTGCTGCGCCAGGGTTTTAGAAAAGGAGTCAAGAAGTTAATAGAAAGATACTGACTTGGTTTCCCACCAAACTAGCGTGTACGAGTTCAAGATCAGGCTTGCCTGCATCGCAAACATGAAAATAACAAGTAGGGGACCTGTTATTGAACCGCGGCCCGCAACCAAGTAGGTCCAGTACACTTCGACACTGTTTCAACCCAGGGAAATACCTCAGATAAATTTGATCGCACCTCCCCAGGACACAGAGCCCGTCGACCGCTTCTCTTTGACGATCAAGCGACCTTCGAGTTTGCCACTTCCAGCAGCCTTTTCCCTGGCTCTTTCAGACTTCGGCTTCACATCCTCGATGGTAATGCCTGTATGCGGAATGGCTTCCTCTGCCTGGTCTTCATCGTTCCCCTCCGACGCATGACCACCGAACTCTAGGTCCAAACGTGCGAAATCACCACCGCGAGAGATCAGTTCCTCGTAGGTTCCGCTCTCTGTGATGACGCCGTTGTTCAGGGTATATATGTAATCTACCTGAGAGAGGAAGTGGATCGCATGTGTGACCAGAATGACGGTAATGCCACGATTTCGCAGGGCACCCATGATGGCATCTTGGAATAAGGACTTCCCGACGTGAGCATCCACTGAAGGCATTCTTCAGTATGATATACAAAATATAAATCACATAACTCACCTGCCGAGAGCGGGTCATCAAATATAACAATTTCAGGGTCAAAGTACAGCGCACGAGCAATGTTGACCTAGGTGGAAGATAAAAATCAATTCTTGACGGAGACAAGCCACGAACTCACTCTCTGCTTTTGGCCACCGCTGAGATTGATTCCCTTTTCTCCGATCTGAAATAGAGCATAAGCAGTGTTATCAAGTTGAATTCATCTACACACCTCGGTTAGATCCCCATCTGGGAGTAGTCGGAGATCTGGAAGTAGACAAGCGGTCTCAATAACATGCCAATATTTATCTTCCTCGAATGGTTGGCCAAAAGTGATATTATCACGCTAGGGTAAAAAGTCAGATGTTTTTGCCCTTGCGAGGGCGACACCATGCTGACCAATGTAGCATTCTGGATCCATGCGGTCTGTGGACAATAACCAACGCGACCGCCAAACGAGACATGCCCAGAGACCTTCCTCATCTCACCTATCAGTCCTTGTAATAAACTGGACTGTTCATGAGTTAGTAGTTGCTTCAAGAATATCATTCGACAAAATTACCTTGCCGCTTCCAACAGGTCCCACGACAGCAACAAGCTGACCTCGTGGGATGGTCATGGTCACGTTCTTTACCTGGAAAAGAGGTTCATCCTTTCCAGGAGCAAGCTTTTCCTTCGCCATGTCCTCCTTTACGCTCCTATCCTTGCCCCTCGGCGGACCACCACGTGTACCTTTCGAGCTGAAAGCCTCACCAGAATCTTTTCCATGCGACTCCCACTCAAATGTTGCGTCCTTCATCACAAGCGCGGGTCCTTGGTCCTTGTCGATCACGAGTGTATCTCCGGAAATAAGCTCTGCTCGGAACACGTGCGTGAGCCGCTGAATCGCACTGGATGCATCAGGGATAGCTGACAGAGCGCGAGGCATGAACATCATTGGTTGCCGGAGAAGCTATTTATCTGTCAGTTAGGTGCGTGTTTATGTATGCTACGGAAAAAATTTCACCTGGAATAAACTCAGCGAACTAAATATGATGGCAATGTTAAAGTTGTGCGCTGTGAGGGTGTACGTGACGAAAGCCAGTGTGGCAGTGAGGACTGGTAGCGAAGTCGCAAGCGCCAAGCTGTGTAGATTAAATTAGTAGGCGTCGCCATGCTATACACATCTGGACTTACTTCACCGAAGTTAGATGAAGAATCCATCGGATACCATACAGTTCCTTCTTTCGAAGGTCGAAGATTCCTAAGCGAAGTTTGTGAGCATGTTGTTGATGTTCTTTGATATCATGCTTACTTTGAAGGAAAGGAACCTCGTATGAAAAGTACTTGACAACCCGTATGGCCCCTGTGCACCTTTTCAGTATCCTCGCCTGTCCCAGTTACCCCATGGTTACGTACCGAGTACCTCTAGCAGAACTTTGGCTCGTTGATCAGTCCACTTCATCGACACTAAGCGAATACGGTGCTGCAGTGCCATTAACCGCTGCTGAATTGGAATCATGAGGATGAACAGCGAGAAACCAGCGAGTGCAGACGGCCCGAGCTAGTTTTCAAAGTGCAGTTTGAACAAACCGAATTTTTCATAGCGTACAACCAACCTCAGTTATAAGAATGATTAAACAAACTGTGACCTGAATAGGCGCGGTCCAGGCTTGGTGACAGTAAGTCACCTTTGGATCTGAATGTCAGAGATCCTATGCACTCACCTGCATGCTAGTAACGAGGGACAGGTTATCAGTTGACAGTATGGGTGTCATGCTTAGTTTGCAACTCACAAACCACTGCGCACACGCATCAATCCTGCTCACGTCAGTAGAAATATGGTTAACAAGCGCAGCGTTGTTAAGTTTGACACGCGCTTTGCCCGTGAGGTTCACTCCACGGTCGTAAATACATGTTATCAGTGCGGCTCTAGCCAGTACGCCTGTCGCCATTGAATGCCAAAAGAACTTGAAATATATCAGTTGAGCCGAGTGTGACTCACGAAGATTTACAGACCTGGTGGGTGCAGACGCTAGCTGTCACGGCGAGCGCAAAGAGTCCAAGAGCCATGACGATACCGCGACCGACATTAGGGGCAGGTGTTCCTGCAATGATCGCAGCGGAACGCTCCTGCGCAAAGACAATGATTTGCTGCAGGAGAACAAAATTAGATGTTATCACAACCAAACACAGATTGATACTTACCCGAAGGACAATAGGACCCACGAGTTGTGCCGTATCACCAAAGACCTGAGTGGTGTTGTACGTTGATCATGACAGTGACAATTTATGAGGAAAACCATACCTTAAATACACCTGCAATCCAGAACATCCCACGAAACACGTCATTCAAAGCCCAAGCAAGGCTGGCCTCTTTCCGCCCTTCGGATTGTTGCCAATGGTTCTGAAACACTGCACATCGCTCAGACCAAGTCGCGCCTTGTTTCTGACCGTTCGTTGAAATTGCACGGATGGCCCAGTAAGTACGCTTGAAGAGAGATGGCCTGAGTTCTCCACTCTCAAGTCGTGCATTCCAGTCAGCTGCTGCCTTAACACGCCGCTGCCATGCAGCTTCAAGTTTAGCGGCAAGGACGGCCGATTCTCGAGACGGGTCCATTTTGTAAAGATCAGATGCTTGTAATGTGCGCTGATATCCGAGAACCTGGATGTATGCGTTATAACAGTATACACTGGGATCAGGGTTCAATGACTGACCGTTATATCAGTGACCCAGGAGTAGGTGAGCTTAGAGAAAATTGAAGCATTTGCCAAAGGTGTCAGCTGCAGAATATCATGTTATTAGGAGAGTCCTTCAGCATAGGGGGTTCGCGCACCGCTGCATCCTCCAGAGACGGAGGAGCTGGAGGTGGTGGGTCCTTAGGTAACCTGCTCACGGCTCGATGAAGGAAGACATTGCTTGCAAATAGCCTAACGTACCACAACTGCCACCATTTCTGACGAAAGTTGGTATACTCGTCACCAGTATCGAGCTGAAGGTTTAAAGGTTGAAGGTTAGCTGCGTTTGCCACCTCAAACACTTCCTTTTCCCCCTTCGCAGATCCTTCCGATTGTTGGGAGGTCATATGAAATGAGGTGGGGACAGCAAATACAGGACCAGATCGGATAGGCCATGGCTCGTTGACTCGGAAAACTCGGAGCGCCGCGATCGGCCTTGTAACCATAAATACACATTAGATACACATTGTCATTTTGTTGTCATTACACGGTAAGCATCAGATAGGCGCGAGGCGCGAACTTGCTTGAAGGAGTATCGAGGTCACCTAGGTCACCTAGCACTCCATCAAGCCGTGACCGGGGCACGAGGGCTGACAGGGCTTAAGCTTGTCAGTAACTTGTGACCCAGGAAGAGAGCCGAAGAGAGGCGGGACAAAGGTCGATGCCAGCCGGAGTGCATCTGACGGCTTAGCGCTCATCGGTCTTCTCCGAGTTGAAAATAGATAATTTGAGTTCCGACTCGGTTAAGTTCTAAATTTAATTATACACTATTTAATTCGTAATTGCGTGTCAACTGGTGAAGCCCGAGGCCGATGCTGGATAGGCTATTAATAATGCTTCATACCCTTTGGGTGTTGTCGACGTTAACGCGCGCATCAGTCCCTGTCGTCCGCATCATCCACACCCGTCAGTTCAACATGATCACGCTGACAAGCGGTGCTGACCAGCACACCCGTCCTGTCGTTAGACGCTGCTACCTCCATGTTTACCTCGTTGGCGAGGGCTAGAAAAGACAAGCTTGAACCAGAGCTGCCTCAACCTAAGGCAGAAGATCATGTCAGATCTTGCACAAACATGACGAACGCCGATAATTAGCACCGCGCAGGGCAATCAAATTGTGCCATACATAAAATTAACTCATAGCGGTCGAAAATGATATCACACTCAATCAGCTGCGGATTCAGCGCAGTTAAGTTACGGCTGTCTCATGCCCAATTCATGGACAATGGACACTGTCTGTCATCGACTGTCTCACATACTAATCAAGGCAAGGTCTAACTTGATTCGATGCTCATTGCCTCGTGCTATACTGGATCATCACTGGCCTAGGAGAGTGGGACTCGTATACATGAAGGAGCTTCGGCCTATCATCGATCCATCCAAAGGTATGTAAATATTGTGCCACTTGCTTATCACCGGCTGACGGTCCTCCTCAATAGGGACTACCGGATCAATATATACGCCCGTATGCGCCCATATCTATATTGATACCCCCCTTGTCCTCTACTGTCGATCTTACATCCTGAGTAAGTGACTCAGATTTTACGATACTCATACCATCTAGCTCAAATGCTCGAGGAGCCTGGAGGATGAAATATGTTTAAGTAGCAATGTTGCAGGACTAAGGCCTATAGTCCCCCTTTTTCCATTCAGCCGGTCCTGCTCACTTCGCACCAGACATGCCACTAGGCACGGTTTCTGGCTACCTTTCCATGCATGTTACTGTTTGTGGCTTGAAGGGGACAATGTCTGGCTTCGTTGGCGCAATTCTGACGAGCCCTACATAGCTATGGTCTTGGAAGGGTGCGGCTTAGGTGGACGGGTCGAAGCCTGCAGGATGCAGGAACGAGATCGAGTGCATTAGAGCAATATCTGGGCCACTGCAAATTGAGTTGCTATTTCGATGTGCAGTTTACTGGGTTCTGATTACTTGAACAAACGGTAAAATCATGGTGGTGTGTTTATTCTATGGTTATTCTCGCCATATATTCCCATTATTCGGCATCTCTCAAACATTACCCCCCTCCCGTTATTACATCTCAATTTGCAGTGTTTTGGGTAGCCTCGATATCGAAGTTCCTGATGTAGCTATAGTAAGTCCATTCTAGAAGGCAGTAAAAGGATTCATCTAAACATCCAATTATCATGATTACACCAAACTACGAACATTTTATTTAGCCTAGAGGTATTTCTTCTGGCTTAGTATTGTGGGATGGATTTCCTGATGTGGTTACTTCTGCGATGCGAGGATGTAAGTTACAGTGGGTATGGGCTGAAGCAACATGATATTACTAGTGTACCTAAACATATATATCTTTTCAATCTTCGAAACACCATATTAGTCCCATGACAATACTACCGTATTCCCTGCAGAGTACCACCCAACAACCATTGACAACTTTCAGTATTGGAAATGCTAGACTTCGCTGCTAATTGACACTCGGGTGCGCTCATGGAAGGCAATTGTAGTCATGGCGGTCCCTGCATCGGAGTCGGCTACAAGCTTAGCATGATATTTTCGAACATCAATTATGAGCCGCGGTCCCAGTACAAACATCTGTACGAGCGAAAAAATCTGGAGAATGCCACCAAAAACCTGAGTGCCCACGGTGGTTGAGTCCTATCAAAATGATGAACAGTGATCGCACGAAGATCAGCGACAGATCAACATACCAAAATTGTTGGAGACAAATAACCAAGTTGGAAGCAAGACACACCGAGAAAGCTAGCACGCGCACAACTTCAGCGGCGAA
>QLOO01000848.1:0-10056 GCA_003313855.1 Suillus sp. MG131 | reverse complement strand
GAAACAAGGCTGTGAACACCTTTGGAAAAGAACATGAGTACACATCTTGGAGGTGGAAATGTCCCCGCCACAGGGTTGCTACACCGGTTTGAGATGCGAGAATAGTGAGGTGAGGTTGCATGCAGAACACACAGAACTTGGAAGTAATGGGGTGATATTACACTGGCAGTGAGCCATATGGATGCGTGGAAAGAGTTACGTGCCAGTGATGTGCTGGAGGCTGGAGTAACTGCTTGACATGGAAGCAACGATATTCATAATGCACTCATGCATAATATATAGGGCAGGAAAGCACCAACTGCTCGATTGGATGCGATGAGATACATTCTGGTAGCTGTGGAGACAAGTCGGACGTGTGTATGCACTGCAGAGGCACTAATTAAGAGGGGATGCTTTCGAGGTACTATGACAAATTAATGGCGGGTTGACGCAACGACGCAACGTAAAACGCACCACCTCTGCAGCTCACAACACTACTCGTATTCAATATTGCATCACACCAATGAATAGACTGTCTTCTCATCACAAGCATGTAGTTGATGAATTTGAAGATGGGTTGGCTTCCGCAGGAAAGCATAATTGTCTGGTCACCTTCTAGCCAGTGACATCATGTATGTACCACGCTCCAGGACCGACACTGTTAACATCGGCCTTGTCGCATCAATGAGTATGAGATGCCATGTGGGACTCCTCACACTATCTAAACACTGCCATCAACACATGGTCGAAAAGGCGCCCACAGATACAGCATGCATGCTAACTTTTTAGCAGGTCTTTTCATCACTTCCACCATCTCCTCGCCTTTGACAATTGATTTTCCGTACTACTACCGAACTCTGGTCAAGCGCACTGGCATTTTGAAGCTTTCTTCATCCACATCATGGCCGAGTCGAGTTCATCAGCTCAACGGAAAGATGGAGAACGAGGAGTGATACTGAACTCACCCGTGGTTAGCATGCCTCGTCGGACGAAGGAGAAGGTCCCACCACCATATGGTGCACAACATCGCCAGGATGCACTTTGGGAAGGTGAGAGCAACTGCATTTGCATACGCACTCACTTACTCAATGAGAAGCAGGCGGGAATGGAGCACTTCCTCAATGGCATCAGTTTCAGACGCTGAATAGTAGAATATTGTATCAAGATGACACACTCGTAATGACATCACGGCACCAACCTTTACCGGGGGTGCGACTAGGTGAGCGAAGAATGTGCCACTAGCAGCGAGGAACTCATCATAAAACATAGATTTTGCTGGACGACTCGTTCCCGGATGCGAATGGCACATCTCACCGCTCGGTCGGTCCTATTTTGTCGACCACAATACTCGGACCACATCATGGAAGAAACCAACGCCAGTACATCCGCCGGGGAGCTTGACGCCGGAGTGCGTCATCGAGCGTCATTCCAAAGCCATTTGGAGCCTTGTCTGTTTGGGCACCAGTTGCAATATACTGAGCGCGTCACTCGATGGTTTAATTCGGCAGTCGACAAGAGACGGAGAGTCAGTGGGGAGGCCTTGGACTAGTGACGGAGGACCAGTGTGCTCAATGGCAATCTCTCCAGATGAATCAATGGTCGTGAGTGGAAGCAGAGATGGCAAGCTACGGCTATGGAACATCAAGAAGGGTAGCGTGGTTGGTGACCCGTGGGAGGGGCACAGTGATGCAGTGAGGTGCCTCGATTGGTCTCCCAATGCCCAGGAGGTAGCAAGTGGATCGCATGACGGCACGATACGACGCTGGAACCCGGATACTGGCCGACAAATAGCACCACCAATAGAGGCCGGCCATGGGAGGATTTATGCTCTCAAATACTCTCCACAAGGGGACAAATTCATGAGCGGCATGGAGGACAAGGTGATCTGTGTGTGGTCAAAGGACGGCGAGCTGCTCAGGGAGATTGGGGGACATGACTCCGACGTGATGTCACTGTGTTGGTCTCAGGATGGTGCACAGATATTCTCTGGGTCACGCGATTGCACCATCCGGAAATGGCGGTTGATTGATGGGGAGGAGCTCGCTGTTTTCGAGGGTCATACCAACACCATCTCATCCCTCTGTCTTTCCCCTGATGAAAGTCATCTTGTTAGTGCAACACTTGACTACTCAGTTCACATCTGGGACCTCAAGACCAACCAGTTGGTCGGGAACTCGCTTTTGCACAACGACGAGGTCTGGGCTGTTGTTATTTCTCCTGACGGAAAATCTATCATCAGTGGTACCTTGGATGCAAAGATATATGTATGGAGCATGGATGCAGCACTCAAACATTTAGTCGATGATCGTGTGAGTATGTCTATGTGATGTCAGAGTCTTTCTGAGCGGGCGTTGGTTGTCGTTCAGAGTGCGGATGAGAGCAATGCAAAACCAGATGCGAAGCTCAAGGCAAGTCATCTATGCTTCCCTCTTGCGCCGCATCTCACTGCTTTACCAGGGACGTCCAGTTCGATCAAGAGATGCTGTATGCCGATCACTTGTGAACACCCTTACTATCTACTTATTTCTCTCGTTAGATCTTGCATGCTAGTCAGGGCTCCAAGCAGCAGTCCGGCAACCGACCTGGAGGCTTGGCGAAATATGTCAGTGTAGTTTTTTGTTCCAGAGGTCAAGCAAGCTGACAAGTGGTACAGGGCAAGGACTTCTGGGATGCTGATACAAGCAGCACGCCCGCAGCTCCTCATGCGAGCCCATCGTTTGCCTATCGTTGGCGCAATTTGCTTGGTTCATTGCGTGTCAGCAGTCGACCTCCAAATGCACCACAATCAATACCGCTCGAGCCCCGGCGTCATTTCACCTTATTTCGGGGAGGAAGCTCTATACCTACGGTTGAAGTAGCTGCTGGTCGCAAGAAAAATGTCAGCGGCTTCCATCGCTTCTGTCCGATATCATTGAAATGAATATATTTGCAGAGAATCTTCGTTTCCCCTCCTTCCGCAGCAGAAGTTGCCCGCGCAGAAGCAGCTGCAGCTGCGCAACATGCGAATGGCAACCAGGCTAGTGGTTCGACGCAAGTAGGTCAATCTCAGGCTGTGTCGGAGACACAAGTATCTCAAGGACCGGTGGAAATGCAAGGTGCAGTTGGTGGGACAGGAGATGTTTCTTATGAAGTTAGGTGTTGCGGGTTGCTTTTTAGTTGTAGTCGTCCCACCTCGCATCGGTCATGAGGTCGTCTACTAAACTCTCTGTTTGCTTGATAATTTACATATTCTAGTAATTTCATCTATGTGCGATGAAGTTGTCCTGTCTTTGATCCAGTTTCGAATGTCGTCGTTTTGTGGTCGTCCACATCGCTGTTAAGAACGCCATTCTCGCAGAAAGCATGGCCCCTTCGTCACCCCAGGACATGTTGAAGCCTTGACGCAGAGAATCACACTATTCAAATCTTCGTGACAAGTTAGAACCACGGTTCTGTACCCAAGCTCGACACAAATTCTCATTTGCAAGCATTATGTTTTATTGTGCCTTCTATAGAATTGGTAGCATGAGCAGTACCAACACTTCTGATAAAAGTGCGACCTTTTACCAAGCTCCCGCTCTGCGGTGCGCAGTGCCCATCTTCAGCCGATGACAACTACCATGTTGCACTGGTACTTGTTGTACATGATTCTGATGATTCAGAATTGGTAAACGAGAACCCGAAACCAGTTGGGCTGGGATTCTGCAGATTTGAGGATGAGATGAGCGGAGCGCTGGAAGCAAGGCTGCGAGCACCTTTGGAAAAGATCATGAGATGAAATGCACATCAGAAGTGGGAACTCCTTCCACCGCAGAGTAGTTTGAGACGCGAGAATAGAGAAATTCTGCATGCGGAACACGCAGAGCTTGGGAGTCGACGAGATGAAGGGGTGATACTGCAGTAAGCTATACACAACATGCATTCAAAGGAGTGACGTGGTGATGTGCTGTAGTAGCTGCTCGACATGAAACACAACGATATCCATGTACTCAGTCTGGAAGCCGTGGAGACATGTGTCAGACATGTGTATGCACTGCAGAGACACTCGGAGGGGATACTGTTGAGGACGGTGGGCATGCAATGAGGTTGCAACGGTGTAAATGAGATGGGTTAACGCAGCGAGGCAGCATAAAAGGCGAAGTACACGACGTACCTCTGCAACTTAAAGACACTCACATTCGTCCCTCCAAAGTCCACCTCCGAGTCGACCGTTTTCCCCAACACGCGGCGGATATCGAAGGACAAAACACTTTGTCCGCGGGACTCAAAGATAGGTGATAAGATGGAGGGACAAGCAGCTGAGTGTTGAGATTGGCGGTATCACAAGTGACAAGACGGGCATTTAGCAATTGATAACAAACGAAGATTTGAAGGGAGAGGCAGGAAAAAACTGGGGAATCACTCAGCCAGTCCAACAAAGCCCACTCCAGACACATCCACTCATGGAACTTCTCTCCTGATGAAAAAGTGCTGGAAAGGATTCAACACGATGAGTCTGTGGAGCACCAAAACCAGTAGGAACTAGAAAGAAGTCCAATTGACCGTGTACCAGTTCTGTTGGTGACTGCATTGAGTATTCGCCGTTTGGCTCTCAGAGTTTCGGAATGACGCTCATCACTTTCATCGCTTACAAAGCTGATTTTCTCGTCGAACCCCTCGTTCCTTCATCGTATTCTCAAATATTGTGACTATGTAGTTGACGAGGGTGGGTTACCTTCCCAAAGCAAAATGCCCTGGTCAAACTACGTCACCTTCTAGCTCGTCATGTACCAAGATACATGATATCACCATCAACTTATCAGCCTTGTGGTATCAGTAAGTTCATGCTATCAAGGCGCAAGGAAACTCGATTATCTGAACAAATACTCGTAGACGTTACTATAAAGCTATTATCGTAAGCGTGGAGCAGTGGGTAACTAACACAAAAAAAAAGTAAAACACAAAATGCTACATGAACAGCAGTCGTCATACCAGCCATAGCCTTAACACCTTTGGCACGAGTACCAGCGCTAGATATTAAGCCTCCTCGACACCACGGACCCCATGGATACCGGGGAATGGGAATGCGCCCATATGGCCAGCAATGAGACCCTTAGCAATACCCTCAATGGGTGCCCCACCAGCACCGTGAGCCAGTCCAACATCACGAGCCGTTTTGAAGCTAGCGGAGGTGCCTTCTACTGCGCCTGCAACAGGAGCAACTACCTTGGCGCCCTGTACAACACCAGCAACAACACCCGCAGGACCTGCAGAACTATCGGTAGTGAGATGCTTAGTCGCACCGAGCATTGGCTTGACGATGTCAGTGCCATGCTGATTACCACCGGTAATAACATCACGAGGAGTTTTTGAAGTGGCGCCGAGAATTGGCTTGACGATGCCAGTGCCATGTTGAATACCACCGGTGATGAAATCACGAGGAGTCTTTGGAGTCGCACCGAGAATTGACTTGACGATGCCAGTGCCATGCTGAAAACCACCGGTGATAATATCACGAGGACTCTTTTGAGTCGCACCGAGAATTGGCCTGACGACACTGGTGCCATGGTCGATACCACCAGTAATAACATCACGAGGAGTCTTCGGACCACCAACTGGACTACCGAAGGGAGCGATAGCGATACCCGCACCGTGCTTCAATGCTGCGATAAGCTCATCACGAGAAACCTTGAGGCCTTCAATGCCTCCAATCAAACCACTAGGACCAGGAATAGTAGCTCCGCTTTGTTGCTTGGAGCCAGCAGCAGCATACTTGGGCACAGGAATGCATGAATCCGAAGAAGGAGCAACGACGAAGCCCTCTGCGCAGTCTTTCACGATGCAGCGACCGTTACCACAAGTGACAGTATCAGGATTGACGCCCTTGATCTCCTTGCAGTTCACGCCAGTGACAGGTGCGTTTCCGAAGGGAGATGCCTTGCAGCATCCACCACCTGTTTATATATCAGACTCTGGTGATGCAACGACAAAGAGATAACTTACAAGTAGTAGGATCGGTTTTAACATCGACGCACTTCCAAGGTTGACCAGTGCTGGTACCAGGGATTCCGCACATGGTGCGGTCAGAGGCACACCGGGGCTCATTGGTACGACGGGACGGAGGTGCTTTGCTTGGGCACGTCGTGAATTGACCACACTTGCCATCGCACTCCATGAGGTTGTCAGGACATATACAAGAAGTAGGTCTCTCGGCAGGAAAGGCTAGGTAACCATCTGTGCATTCAAAATCGCACGGATTGGAGTCCGTACAAAGAGCACGGGCACGATCAGGGTAAGAGCAGTGCGAGCCTGTCGGAAGGTCTTTGACCTATGGTACAGTCAGCGGATGCAATCGAGGATCATGCAGAAAATATTACCATGCCCGAGATCAAGGCCTCCACCTTGGCATGGTCACCAAGAAGTTTGACAGCTTTCTGTGCGACGACGTTGGATTCTACGAACTTCACAACATCCGAGAGGCAAAGGCAAACATCGATGTGGCCTGCGACGGTGGCTTTGCCTAATTCAAATGACGATCAGCTCGAGTCTTAAAGTGAAAAAAAAGCAGCGTACCATGGCTATCGATGACGTCGTTAAGAATGAGGTCAGAGTTGAGAGAACCACAGAAACCGTCCACAGGGGCGCGCCTGTAAGGACGCGGTAATTTGGAAAGAGCGAACGCAGCTGATGCAGAGAGGATAGGGACAGCGAATGATGACAATCTCATGATAAAGAATGGCTTGAAAAATGAATGTAGAATAGGATGCGGAAAGGGAAAGGAAAGGGGAGGGGAGTGGGGAGGGAAGGACTGAGGGTGAAAGGACGACGGAATGCCCGTTATTATATACCAGGTCTGTGGAAAAAGCCCGGGCCATTATAGTATTAGTACATTCGCTTATGAGGCTCTTCACAAAATTTCACGACAAAGTTACAACATACCTGGTGACGTCACGCGTGGCGGCGTATATACGTAGCAGACTAGTCATCCACAACAGTCAGGCAACGCGTTGCAACAACTGACATGACTGGTGAAGAGCTGGAGACCGTAAACGCGGCAAGTATACCAGATTCAAGTTGAATTCAGAGGAGAGTCGAGATGTAGAAATATTTAAGGGTCTCGGTTGTAATATAGACTCAAATTGCAATATTAATGTTGCCTCGTCCCTTCCAGTATCGCGTCATCCTCGCCCTTGTAATTAACTCGTTTAGAATAGCCTTAGTCCTTGTTCAACCCGCCAAATGCAAGAGCATTTCCCTCAAGCACATCGATACTCTGAACTTTTATTTGAAACTCGCTCCAGGCGCTCAAAATCAGTGATGCGAGTCATGAGATCATGCATAGAGATGATCTGACTTACCTGTCATAGAATCTCGTGCACTGTTACATTGCCTTGACAAGATCTTTTTAGATCGGTGAGTTCCTCTTCTCCATTCCTCTAATTGAAACTCGGGTGTGCTGTTATTAGGGAGTTCGCCCTCCAGGGCAGTTGGGGGCAAGATGAGCCGACTATGTTGCGGAGGACAGGAATGTCTTCTTTGGCGTACTGGGGTGGCGAGGAGCTCAGAGTTAGGGCGGGAATAAGAGGGGCTCGGGTTATCATTGAGGGCACACGAACCGTGATCGCGCATTGTGACATGCGCGTCTAGTGGCATCACATGATGTGACGACTCATTGACCCTTCTCTCGACTCGGATTATGGATACGATGATAGACGCCCCCGCGTGTAGGATATGCTGTAGTGCAGTTTCTCACCCTCAACCTCGAGGTAGGTTGAGGCGCTCGTTCAGTGACTGAAACCCATTACAGTCTGAACCACCACACGAACCCAGGTGATGTTATCCAAATCAACGAGCGCAAAACTCGGAAGGTCCAAAAAATCAAAGGTGAGAAGGCATGTATCTAGATGTCACTACCGTATATCTGATTTATCATAGAAGGAGTCAAAACAACTCGCTTCTGAAACCGAGGAGGAGCAGGACGATAGCTTGAGCCAACTGCTCGGCGTCACCATAGCGGCCATCAACGCTACCAAAGACCTTGTGCCTATCGATCTCGCGAAAGGCATCCTCGGAACAATCGCAAACATTCTGATTATTGCACAGGTATGTTGGCCTAACTGTGAAAAGCCCTACCTAGCCCTACTTCTATGCAGTCCGTGATCAAAAACAAGTCCGATTTCCAGGCGATAGCCGACAAGTGCGAAACTATCAGACAAATTCTTGAAAGGACGACCAAGGATGCTACTGAAGAAGATCTGCGAGGACACTTAAAGAACGCATTATCCCAGCTTAACAAGTAAGCCGAACCGATTCACCATCCCCAGAATATGGTGACACTGTGCAGATCGGTAAACCGCATCAACAGTGACGTAGCGTCAATGGAGGAGCAAGGATTTTGGAGGAGGCTCTTCGCTGTCACGATTGATCGCGACAAGATCGCTGTATGGGAAAAGGACTTGGATCGCGTCCTCGGACTCTTCAATGTATGTCTGTGTCACATCTCGACTTTGCTGCTGAATGACGTCTCAAGTTCGAGGTGACTGCCGGCATAGCGATCGACGTGAAGAAGCTGGTTTTTGAATCCAAGGGCAATGTTCCTAGTATCAACGCCCCAAAGTACGTTGTCAATTCCGGCGGGTTATCCATGTTCTCTAAATGCAATCAGGTATCGTCCAATCGAGCCTCCACCACGACCTGCCATGCTGTATGGTCGCGATGATCTTGTGGCAGAGTTGGTGAACCTCGTCACCAACAATGAGCATATTGCATTGATCGGACCGGGGGGTATGGGAAAGAGCTCTCTTGCGAAAGCTATCCTTAACGAGCCCCTTGTCACGGAGAAATTCGCCGATCGGCGCTTCTTCGTGACTTATGATGGCGTGGATCCTTCAACCATCACATTCGAAACCTTTATGACTCGTTTCGCAGGAGCCCTTGGTATGGAAATCGCTGGTGCTGATCCTGTGCGCCAGATATCTACCTTTCTTCGTTCTGCCAGCGCCCTTGTTGTCCTCGATAATGCCGAGACCTTCGAAGAAGCCAGTGCATCGTCGGCACTCGGAGACATACCGCCAGCTATTGCCGAAATAGCTGATATTCCTGGCGTCATTCTGGTTCTCACGTCACGCAGTAGAAGGAATGCACCAAACGTACAATGGATTACCAAAGATATTCCACCACTGGACTTGAGCTCTGCCCAGGCAGCGTTCTTTCGAATCTATCAGCATGCCAGTCGTAGCGAAGCCGAAGAAAGCATGAAGGACCTGCTGAAGGAATTGGATTTTCACCCACTTTCCATCAATATACTCGCAAACGCTGCGCAACAAAACGGTTGGTCTCCGACCACGCTGCTCAAGAGATGGAATGATCGGCACAGCAAGGTGCTCGACGGCGGCAAGGGGAAGCTGCAAAGCTTGTCAGACACCATGCAGCTGTCGCTCAGCTCGCCATCCGTCCAGGACCTCGGCGAAGACGGTCGTCGTGTTTTAGCCATCATCGCATTCTTGCCCCAGGGTCTCAACGAGGATCTGGCTAGTGATTTGTTGCCATCCCTTCCGCAAGTCGACACTATATGCGATGTTCTATGTATGCAATCACTCGTCTATCGTCAAGACAACTTCCTCAAGGTGCTCGCCCCCATTCGGCATTACGTGCGAGATTCGTTGCAAGCACCTGACTCTTCATGTTTACAAGAGATCCGTGCCTTCTACTATCGCACTGTCGCCTCCTGTTCGGAAGAACGCGATCAATATGCTGATATCATTATCTCGGATCACCTGAACATCGAACAAGTAGTTGCTTCCAACCTCGCCTACATCGCGGGTGACGCCGCAGAGACCTATGCTGCTTGCTGGCAATTTTTGCAATGTTTGAAGTGGCATCTGCCTCGCCCGACTACTCTTACTCCTGCTATTTCCAATATCATCGAAAACTCTTTGACGTGGACGCTAAAAGCATACTGCTTGTGTGTTCTCGCAGACCTCTACGAGACGCTTTCTCAACTCGTCGAGGCATCACAGGCCTTTCAAGCTGCCGAGGCGCTCTACCTCACCGCCGGCGACCCCGAGACGATGGGGGGTTGTCTTGTAACTCGTGCAGACTTGCTGAGATGTCAAGGTC
>QLOO01000845.1:0-34617 GCA_003313855.1 Suillus sp. MG131 | reverse complement strand
CTATAATGGCCCGGGCTTTTTCCACAGACCTGGTATATAATAACGGGCATTCCGTCGTCCTTTCACCTTCAGTCCTTCCCTCCCCACTCCCCTCCCCTTTCCCTCCCCTTTCCGCATCCTATTCCACATTCATTTTTCAAGCCATTCTTTATCATGAGATTATCATCATTTGCTGTCCCTATCCTCTCCGCATCAGCTGCATTCGCTCTTTCCAAATTACCGCGTCCTTACAGGCGCGCCCCTGTGGACGGTTTCTGTGGTTCTCTCAACTCTGACCTCATTCTTAACGACGTCATCGATAGCCATGGTACGCTGCTTTTTTTTTCACTTTAAGACTCGAGCTGATCGTCATTTGAATCAGGCAAAGCCACTGTCGCAGGCCACATCGATGTTTGCCTTTGCCTCTCGGATGTTGTGAAGTTTGTAGAATCCAACGTCGTCGCACAGAAAGCTGTCAAACTTCTTGGTGACCATGTCAAGGTGGAGGCCTTGATCTCGGGCATGGTAATATTTTCTGCATGATCCTCGATTGCATCCGCTGACTGTACCATAGGTCAAAGACCTTCCGACAGGTTCGCACTGCTCTTACCCTGATCATGCCCGTGCTCTTTGCACGGACTCCAATCCGTGCGATTTTGAATGCACAGATGGTTACCTAGCCTTTCCTGCCGAGAGACCTACTTCTTGTATATGTCCTGACAACCTCATGGAGTGCGATGGCAAGTGTGGTCAATTCACGACATGCCCAAGCAAAGCACCTCCGTCCCGTCGTACCAATGAGCCCCGGTGTGCCTCTGACCGCACCATGTGTGGAATCCCTGGTACCAGTACTGGTCAACCTTGGAAGTGCGTCGATGTTAAAACCGATCCTACTACTTGTAAGTTGTCTCTTCGCCGTTACATCACCAGACCCTAATATATAAACAGGTGGTGGATGCTGCAAGGCATCTCCCTTCGGAAACGCACCTGTCACTGGCGTGAACTGCAAGGAGATCAAGGGCGTCAATCCTGATACTGTCACTTGTGGTAACGGTCGCTGCATCGTGAAAGACTGCGCAGAGGGCTTCGTCGTTGCTCCTTCTTCGGATTCATGCATTCCTGTGCCCAAGTATGCTGCTGCTGGCTCCAAGCAACAAAGCGGAGCTACTATTCCTGGTCCTAGTGGTTTGATTGGAGGCATTGAAGGTCTCAAGGTTTCTCGTGATGAGCTTATCGCAGCATTGAAGCACGGTGCGGGTATCGCTATCGCTCCCTTCGGTGGTCCGAAGACTCCTCGTGATGTTATTACTGGCGGTATCAACCATGGCACCAGTGTCGTCAGGCCAATTCTCGGTGCGACTCAAAAGACTCCTCGTGATATTATCACCGGTGGTATTCAGCATGGCACTGGCATCGTCAAATCAATTCTCGGTGCGACTCCAAAGACTCCTCGTGATTTCATCACCGGTGGTATTCAACATGGCACTGGCATCGTCAAGCCAATTCTCGGCGCCACTTCAAAAACTCCTCGTGATGTTATCACCGGTAGTATTCAGCATGGCACTGGCATCGTCAAGCCAATTCTCGGCGCCACTTCAAAAACTCCTCGTGGTAATCAGCATGGCACTGACATCGTCAAGCTAATGCCCGGTGCGACTAAGCATCTCACTACCAATGGTTCTGCAGGTCCTGCGGGTGTTGTACAGGGCGCCAAGATAGTTGCTCCTGTTGCAGGCGCAGTAGAAGGCACCTCCGCTGGCTTCAAAACGACTCGTGATGTTGGACTGACTCATGGTGCTGGTGGGGCACCCATTGAGGGTATTGCTAAGGGTCTCACTGCTGGCCACATGGGCGCATTCCCATTCTCCGGCATCCATGGGGTCCGTGGTGTCGAGGAGGCTTAATATCTGGCGCTGGTACTCGTGCCAAAGGTGTTGAGGCTGTGGCTGGTATGACGACTGCTGTTCATATAGCATTTTTGTTTTACTTTTTTTTGTGTCGGTTACCCACTGCTCCACGCTTACGATAATAGCTTTATAGTGACGTCTACGAGTACTTGTTTAGATAATCGAGTTTCCTTGCGCCTTGATAGCATGAACTTACTGATGCGACAAGGCTGATAAGTTGATGGTGATATCATGTATCCTGTAACATGGTGCATGACGAGCTAGAAGGTAACATGGTTTGACCAGGGAATTTTGCTTTGGGAAGTTAACCTACCTTATAGTCGCAATGAGAATACGATGAAGGAACGAGGGGGTCAAAGAGAAAATTAGCTTTATAAGCGACGAAAGCGGCTCGCCAGTGAGCGTCATTGCGAAGCTCTCCAAACGGCGAATACTCAATGCAGTCACCAACAGAACTGGTACACAGTCAATTGGACTTCTATCTAGCTCCTACTGGTTTTGGTGCTCCACAGATTCGCCGTGTCGAATCCTTTCCAGCACTTTTTTCATCAGGAGAGAAGTTCCATGAGTAGATGTGTCTGGAGTGGGCTTTGTTGGGCTGGCTGAGTGATTCCCCAGTTTTTTCCTGCCTCTCCCTTCAGATCGGTGTTTGCTCAGGCTATCAATTGCTTAATGCCCGTCTTGTCACTTGTGATTCCGCCAATCTCAACACTCAGCTGCTTGTCCCTCCATCTTATCACCTGTCTTCAAGTCCCGCGGACAAAGTGTTTTGTCCTTCGATATCCGCCGCGTGTTGGGGAAAACGGTCGACTCGGAGGTGGACTTTGGAGGGACGAATGTGGGTGTCTTTCTCTAAGTTGCAGAGGTACGTCGTGTACTGCGCGTTTTATGCTGCCTCGCTGCATTAACCCATCTCATTTACACCGTTGCAACCTCATTGCATTCCCACCGTCCTCAACAGTATCCCCTCCGAGTGTCTCTGCAGTGCATACACACGTCTGACGCTTGTCTCCACGGCTTCCAGACTGAGCACATGGATATCGTTGTGTTTCATGTCGAGCAGCTACTACAGCACATCACCACGTCACTCCTTTGAATGCATGATGTGTATAGCTTACTGCAGTATCACCCCTTCATCCCGTCGACTCCCAAGCTCTGCGTGTTCCGCATGCAGAATTTCTCTATTCTCGCGTCTCAAACTACTCTGCGGTGGAAGGAGTTCCCACTTCTGATGTGCGTTTCATCTCATGATCTTTTCCAAAAGTGCTCGCAGCCTTGCTTCCAGCGCTCCGCTCATCTCATCCTCAAATCTGCAGAATCCCAGCCAACTAGTTTCGGGTTCTCATTTGCCAATTCCAAATCATCAGAATTATGTAAAACAAGTACCGGTGCAACATGGTAGTTGACACCGGCTGAGGATGGGCACTGCGCATCGCAGAGCGGGGGCTTGGTAAACATCGCGCATCTATCAGAAGTGCTGGTACTGCTCATGCTACCAATTCTATAGAAGGCGCAATAAAACATAATGCTTGCAAATGAGAATTTGTGTCGAGCTTGGGTACAGAACCGTGGTTCTAACTTGTCACGAAGATTTGAATAGCCTGATTCTGTGCGTCAAGGCTTCAACATGTCCTGGGGTGACGAAGGGGCTATGCTTTCTGCGAGAATGGCGTTCTTAACAGCGATGTGGACGACCACAAAACGACGACATTCGAAAACAGGACAGCTTCTTCGCGCGTAGATGAAATCACTATAGAGTATGGAAATTATCAATCAAACAGAGAGAGTTTAGTAGACGACCTCATGATCGATGCGAGGTGGGACGACTACAACTAAAAAGCAACCCGCAACACCTAACTTCATAAGAAACATCTCCTGTCCCACCACCTGCACCTTGCGTTTCCACCAGTCCTTGAGACACTTGTGTCTCCGGCACGGCCGGGGATTGACCTACTTGCGTTGAACCACTAGCCTGGTTGACATTCGCATGTTGCGCAGCTGCAGCTGCTTCTGCGCGGGCAATTTCTGCTGCGGAAGGAGGGGAAACGAAGATTCTCTGCAAATATATTCATTTCAATGATATCGGACAGAAGCGATGGAAGCCACTGACATTTTTCTTGCGACCAGCAGCTACTTCAACCGTAGGTATAGAGCTTCCCCCCTGAAATAAGGTGAAATAACGCCGGGGCTCGAGCGGTATTGATTGTGGTGCATTTGGAGGTCGACTGCTGACACGCAATGAACCAAGCAAATTGCGCCAACGATGGGCAAGCGATGGTCTCCCATGAGGAGATGCGGGCGTGCTGCTTGTATCAACATCCAAGAAGTCCTTGCCCTGTATCACTTGTCAGCTTGTTCGACCTCTGCAACGAAAAAGTGCTGACATATTTCGCCAAGCCTCCAGGTCTGTTTCTGGGCTGCTGTTTGGAGCCCTGACTAGCGTGCAAGATCTAACGGGACGAATAAGTAAATAATAAGGGTGTTCACAAGTGATCGGCATACAGCATCTCTCGATCGAACTGGACGTCCCTGGTAAAGCAGTGAGATACGGTGCGAAAGGGAAGCATAGACAACTTGCCTTGATCTTCGCATCTTGTTTTGCATTGCTCTCGTCCGCACCCTGAACGACAACCAGCACCCGCTCAGAAAAGACTCTGATATCACATAGATATACTCACACGATCATCGACTGAATGTTTGTGCGCCACATCCAAGCTCCATACATATATCTTTCCATCCAAGGTACCGCTGATGATAGATTTTCCATCAGGGGAAATGATAACAGCCTCGACATAATCGTTGTGCAAGAGCGGGTTCCCGACCAGCTGGTTGGTCTTGAGGTCCCAGATGCAAGCTGAGTAGTCAAATGCTGCACTAACAAGATGACTTTCATCAGGGGAAAGACAGAGGGATGCAACGGTGTCGGTATGACCCTCGAAAACAGCGAGCTCCTCCCCATCAATCGACCGCCATTTTCGGATGGTGCGATCGCGTGACCCAGAGAATATGTGTGCACCATCCTGAGACCAACACAGTGACATCACGTCGGAGTCATGTCCCCCAATCTCCCTGAGCAGCTCGCCGTCCTTTGACCACACACAGATCACCTTGTCCTCCATGCCGCTCATGAATTTGTCCCCTTGTGGAGAGTATTTGAGAGCATAAATCCACCTATGGCCGGCCTCTATTGGTGGCGCTATTTGTCGGCCAGTATCCGAGTTCCAGCGTCGTATCGTGCCGTCATGCGATCCACTTGCTACCTCCTGGGCATTGGGAGACCAATCGAGGCACGTCACTGCACGACCGTGCCCCTCCCACGGGTCACCGACCACGCTACCCTTCTTGATATTCCATAGCCGTAGCTTGCCATCTCCGCTTCCACTCACGACCATTGATTCATCTGGAGAGATTGCCATTGAGCACACTGCTCCTCCGTCACTAGTCCAAGGCCTCCCCACTAGTTCTCCGTCTCTTGTCGACTGCCGAATTGAACCATCGAATGATGCGCTCAGTATATTGCAACTGGTGCCCAAACAGACAAGGCTCCAAATGGTTTTGGAATGACGCTCAATGACGCACTCCGGCATCAAGCTCCCTGGTGGACGTACTGGCGTTGGTTTCTTCCATGATGTGGTCCGAGTATTGTGGTCGACAAAATAGGACCGACCGAGCGGTGAGATGTGCCATTCGTATCCGGGAACGAGTCGTCCAGCCCGATCTATGTTTTACAATGAGTTCCTTGCTGCCAGTGGCACATTCTTCGCTCACCTAGTCGCACTCCTGGTAAAGGTCGGTTCAATGAAACCAACATGAGTGTGTTATCTTGATATCGTAATCCATCATTCAACAACTCAAACTGAAACCATTGAGGAGGAAGCGCTTCATTCCCGCCTGCCTCTCGTTGAGTAAGTGAGTACGTATGCAAATGCAGTTGCTCACCTTCCCAAAGTGCATCCTGGCGATGTTGTGCACCATAGGGTGGTGGGACCTTCTCCTTCGTCCGACGAGGCATGCTAACCACGGGTGAGTTCAGTATCACTCCTCGTTCTCCATCTTTCCGTTGAGCTGATGAACTCGACTCGGCCATGATGTGGATGAAGAAAGCTTCGAAATGCCAGTGCGCTTGACCAGAGTTCGGTAGTAGTACGGAAAATCAATTGTCAAAGGTGAGGAGATGGTGGAAGTGATGAAGAGACCTGCTAAAAAGTTAGCGTGCGTGCTGTATCTGTGGGCGCCTTTTCGACCATGTGTCGATGGCAGTGTTTAGATAGTGTGAGGAGTCCCACATGGCATCTCATACTCATTGATGCGACAAGGCCGATGTTAACAGTGTCGGTCCTGGAGTGTGGTACATACATGATGTCACTGGCTAGAAGGTGACCAGACAATTATGCTTTCCTGCAGAAGCCAACCCATCTTCAAATTCATCAACTACATGCTTGTGATGAGAAGACAGTCTATTCATTGGTGTGATGCCAATATTGAATACGAGTAGTGTTGTGAGCTGCAGAAGTGGTGCGTTTTACGTTGTGTCGTTGCATCAACCCGCCATTAATTTGTCATAGTACCTCGAAAGCATCCCCTCTTAATTAGTGCCTCTGCAGTGCATACACACGTCCGACTCGTCTCCACAGCTACCAGAATGTATCTCATCGCATCCAATCGAGCAGTTGGTGCTTTCCTGCCCTATATATTATGCATGAGTGCATTATGAATATCGTTGTCAAGCAGTTACTCCAGCCTCCAGCACATCACTGGCACGTAACTCTTTCCACGCATCCATATGGCTTACTGCCAGTGTAATATCACCCCATTATATCACCCCATTACTTCCAAGTTCTGTGTGTTCTGCATGCAACCTCACCTCACTATTCTCGCATCTCAAACCGGTGTAGCAACCCTGTGGCGGGGACGTTTCCACCTCCAAGATGTGTACTCATGTTCTTTTCCAAAGGTGTTCACAGCCTTGTTTCCAGTGCTCCGCTCACCTCATCCTCAGCTTTGCAGACCCAACTTGTTTTAGTTTTCTCATTTGTCAATCCCCTACCAACATCATCTTTATTGGAATCTTGCAACACAAGTACCAGTGCAACACGGTCGTTGGCCTCGGCTGCAGAGGGGCACCTCAGAGCAGAAATTCATTAAAATTGCGCTTTCATCTGAATTGTTGATACTATGCATGCTACCAATCTCATACGAGGTCCGCAATGGATGTGTGGGTAAGCGCTCTCCTGGAACAGGTGAGTATCATTGTAAAACATCAAACTTCTACAGACAGGAAAAAGTCTTGGTGCATTTACGTGTAACGTTACTGATACTTCTGCTCGACTGTCACTGCTGGTTCTGTTGCTGCTACAAAGAACACACGGCATCACATCGCTGAAATCTCTTGCAGGCAACTCCGAATTCGATCCATCGTGCACAATCCAGATGTGTCTTCATATGGTGCACCGACTTTTTCTAGTGCTTTTGATGGAGCTTTGGAGCCAGCACAAGTTGCTCCATCTGGTGAGGATGCTGTATGCCTGCCGCGTCCCATCCTTCACCACATCTCAGTGGAGAATAACCCTGTCGGTCTCCACTGCTTTCAAGTCAATATATGCTGATATGCAAATTTGGTCGTCAAGGCATAAACGAAAATTGCTCATAGATCTTTAGAAGGACTCCATACAGTTACAACACCTTGTATCAATTACTGTGCTGCCAACAGAAGTCGTGTCATTAACCTGTACAGTGATATCATGATCCGATGCAATCTTCTTGAGTTCGTCGTCACACGTCGCCGCCAGCACAAGGGTACCAGAAGGCTGTCCAAGGCGAACTGTCTAACGCAATGCTCACGAGTGAGAATTCATGTCGAGCTTGAACTCTACTCCTCACTTGCTACGAAAATGTGAAGGGTGTGATTCAGTGCGCATAGATTAAATACCACAGAATAGGGAAATTGTTGAGCAAACAGAGCACGTTTAGCAGCCAACCTCATGACTGATGCGAAGTGGAACTACCACAACTAAAAAACAAACCGCAACACCTAACTTCGTAAGAAACAGCTCCCGTCCCACCACCTGAGCTTTGCATTTCTGTCGGTTGTCCCTGAGATGCTTGTGTCCCCAGCACAGCCTGAGGTCGACCTGCTTGCGTCAAACTACCAGCCTCGTTGCCACTTGCAGGTTGCATAGCTGCAGCCGCTTCCGCATCAGTCTCAGGGGTAATACCATATCTCTGCAAATGTAAATATTAAAGAGGGTTGAATATTGGCAATATCGAGCGCTCACGTCCTCATCTTGAGCAAGAGTAACATCGACGGTGCGGATGGAGCTTCTGACCGGAAACAGGTTAAAGTTCCAACGCCGGGGCTCGAGCAGTATTGATTGTGGCCCGTTTGGAGGTCGAGTGCTGACATGCAATGAACCGAGCAAATTGCGCCAACGATAGGAAAACGATGGGCTCGCATGAGGAGCTGCGGGCGTGCTGTTTGTATCAGCATCCCAGAAGTCCTTACCCTGTAACACTCATCAGATTTGTGGGAGCTCCGGCACTAAAAACTGCACTGACGTATTTCGCCAAACCTCCAGGTCTGTTGCCAGACTGCTGCTTGGAGCCCTGACTAGCATGCAAGATCTAATGGAACGAATAAGTAAACAATAGAGTGTTCACAAGTGACCGGCATACAGCATCTCTTGATCGATCTGGACGTCCCTGGTAAAGCAGTGAGATGGGGCGCGAAAGGAAAGTATCAATGACTTGCCTTGAGCTTCGCATCTGGTTTTGCATTGCTCTCATCAGCATTCTAAACGACAACCAACACCCGCTCAGAAAAGACTCCGACATCACATAGACATACTCACACGATCATCGACTAAATGTTTGAGTGCTGCATCCATGCTCCATACATATATCTTTCCATCCAAGGTACCACTGATGATAGATTTTCCGTCAGCAGAAGTGACAATAGCCCTGACCTCATCGTTGTGCAAAAGCAGGTTCCCGACCAGCTGGTTGGTCTTGAGGTCCCAAATGCGAGCTGAGTAGTCAAATGCTGCACTAACAAGATGACTTTCATCAGGGGAAAGACAGAGGGATGCAACGGTGTCAGTATGACCCTCGAAAACAGCGAGCTCCTCCCCATCAATCAACCGCCATTTTCGGATGGTGCGATCGCGTGACCCAGAGAATATGTGTGCACCATCCTGAGACCAACACAGTGACATCATGTCGTAGTCATGTCCCCCAATCTCCCTGAGCAGCTCGCCGTCCTTTGACCACACACAGATCACCTTGTCCTCTATGCCGCTCATGAATTTGTCCCCTTGTGGAGAGTATTTGAGAGCATAAATCCTCCCACGGCCGGCCTCTATTGGTGGCGCTATTTGTCGGCCAGTACCCGGGTTCCAGCGTCGTATCGTGCCGTCTTGCGATCCACTTGCAACCTCCTGGGCATTGGGAGACCAATCGAGGCACCTAACTGCATCACTGTGCCCCTCCCACGGGTCACCGACCACGCTACCCTTCTTGATATTCCATAGCCGTAGCTTACCATCTGCGCTTCCGCTCACGACCATTGATTCGTCCAGAGAGATTGCCATTGAGCACACTGGTCCTCCGTCACTAGTCCAAGGCCTCCCCACTGGCTCTCCGTCTCTTGTCGACTGCCGAATTGAACCATCGCATGACGCACTCAGTATATTGCAATTGGTGCCCAAACAGACAAGGCTGGAAATGAGTTTGGAATGACGCTCGATGACGCACTCCGGCGTCAAGCTCCCTGGTGGACGTACTGGCGTTGGTTTCTTCCATGATGTGGTCCGAGTATTGTGGTCGACAAAATAGGACCGACCGAGCGGTGAGATGTGCCATCCGCATCTGGGAACGAGTTGTCCGGCATAATCTATGTTTTACGATGAGTTCCTTGCTGCTAGTGGCACATTCTTCGCTCACCTAGTCGCACTCCTGGTAAAGGTCGGTTCCGTGAGGCCAATGTGAGTGTGTTATCTTGATATCGTAATCCATCATTCAACAACTCAAACCGAAACCATTGAGGAGGAAGCGCTTCATTCCCACCTGCTTCTCATTGAATAGGTGAGTAGGTATGCAAGTGCAGTTACTCACCTTCCCAAAGTGCATCCTGGCGATGTTGTGCACCATATGGTGGTGGGGCCTTCTCCTTCGTCTGACGAGGTACACTAACCACGGGCGAGTTCGACATCACTCCTCGTTTTCCACCTTTCCATTGTGTTGATGAACTCGACTCAGCCATAACGTGGATGAGGAGAGCTTTGGAATGCCGGTGCGCCTTACCAGAGCTCGATAATACAGAAAATCAATTGTCAAAGGCGAGGGGATGGTGGAAGTGACGAAGGGACCTGCTAGAAAGTTAGTTGCCCATGCTGTATCTGCAGGCGCCTTTTTCAACCGCGTGTCGATGGCAGTATTTCAATCTTCAAACGGTGGGGCAGTTCTATCATTTGCTGTAAATTCATTCTCCAACGAGCGTCAAGATATGAAAATGTTCATGAATAGCATGTCAGTCACATGTGAGATCGAGCCAGGTGAAATTGACGCGGTTCCTGCGGCCATGCGGCTCCTGCCGCGGTCGTGACGCACCTGTGACGACGCTCGCAATGCATTCTTATGTAATATTTATAAACATGTCGAATCCTCGTTTATGCATTGGAGCGGTGTATCCGCAACTATGTGCCTGCATATCGCGAGCAAGTGGTGAACCGGTGAAGAGCTTACACTACAACAAAGCCCAAAGGACACTCCGTAGCTGACTAAGCTACAGTACTATGCAGCTGCTGCTCTGCTCCTAGGTTCCCCACTCCAGCATATATATATGGTCAATATATGGGTTCCATATACTTCTGCGTATAGAACATGACGCGTCGACGTACTTGCTTGTGCCCGCGCTCATACTACTTGGGCAAGTACTATGTTTGCGCCTTGTATTTCTGACCGTTGATCTTACATTGGTTTTCAGAGTGTAAACCATCTCTCACTGTATACGGTCCCGGTCAAGCCTCGACCCCACTTTATCAAGTCCAGTAGAGCCTCTGTACTTGATCTGTACTGCCATGTCAAGCTTTCAAGCCCCAACCACGCTATACCAAGCCTCATTTAGACTGGGTCAAGCACTTCCGAACACTCGACAAGTTCTCTCCATTATTTTTACAGCTTCAACACTAACGTCAACCTGTATACTTACCAATGCCGCGTCAAGGCCCAGTGACTTGCATGTCGTATCAAGGCTCAGTGACTTGCATGCCGTGTCAAACACTAGTAGCACATACTGCGTCAGTGTCGCATCACAGGCGCGTCACAAATGCGCCAAACAAACTGTACATGTGCCACGTCACGGTACCAGTGCAACATGACAAGCGGCATCAGCTACGAATAGGCACTTCGCACCGTAGAGCAGGAACTTAGTAAAAACCGCGCTTTTATCAGAAGCGCTGGTACTGCTCATGCTACCAATTCTACGGAAGGCGCAATAAAACATAATGCTCGCGAGTGAGAATCTGTGGTTCTGACTTGTCACAAAAATTTGAATAGTGTGATTCTGTGCGTCAAGGCTTCAACATGTCCTGGGGTGACGAAGGAGCCGTGCTCTCTGTGAGGATAGCGTTCTTGACAGCGATGTGGGCAACCACAAAATGACGACCTTTGGGACAGCTTCGTCGCACGTAGATGAAATCACTACAGAATATGGAAATTATTCAAGCAAACAGAGAGTTTAGTAGACAACTGCATGACTGATGCGAGGTGGGACGACCACAACTAAAGGACAACCACCCTAACTTCATAAGAAACATGTCCTGTCCCACCACCTGCCCCTTGCGTTTCCGCCGGTCATTGAGAAACTTGTGTCTCCGGCCCAGCCTGAGATTGACCTATTTGCATCGAACTACTAGCCTGGTTGCCATTCGCATGTTGCGCAGTTGTAGCTGCTTCTGCGCGGGCCACGTCTGCTGTGGAAGGAGGGGAAACGAAGATTTCCTGCAAATATATTCATTTCAATGACATCGAACAGAAGCGATGGAAGCCACTGTCATTTTTCTTGCGACAGGCACAGAGCTTCCTCCAGCAGTGAATTGGTCCATGCAATGTCAACTGCGACCATGAGCACCACTGCGGTTGCCATGTGTAGTTCCCTGGTGGGGTACGTCGACGCGCTCCAAGCGCCATCGAGGAGGCATCCTCACTCTGCCATGAGACCAGCACGAATAGTAGCACAGGAACGCCTTGCACCAATGCACGTCTGGGAGCGAATCAATGTCAGATGTATCGACATCCTGCGCAGGGGCGGCCTGCTGTCTAGACCGATGTCGCGTGTCGTCGACTTTCTTGTATTCTGGCAGTTTGGCAGCAACTAGTCGCTGTAGGGGCACAGATCAGCAAAGCACTGGAGAGGTAAGGAAATGCACGTTACAGTGACCTTCCGCCCTGGTGCGACTTCGACGACTGGTGGCACGTGCCTAGAGAGAGAGGATGGTAGGGGTGATGTAGCAGGAACCTGTGGTTCCATTGTCGAGTCAACGGAGAAAGAATCGGGATAGTTGAAGAACCACGTACATCTAGTGGATTACGAGGTTGGACTCGGAATAAGGTGAAATTCCAACGCCGGGGCTCGAGCGGTATTGATTGTGACCCGTTTGGAGGTCGAGTGGTGACACGCAATGAACCAAGCAAATTGCGCCAACGATGGGCAAACGATGGGCTCGCATGAGGAGATGCGGGCGTGCTGTTTGTATCAGCATCCCAGAAGTCCTTACCCTGTAACACTCGTCAGATTTGTGGGAGCTCCGGCACTAAAAACTGCACTGACGTATTTCGCCAAACTTCCAGGTCTGTTGCCAGACTGCTGCTTGGAGCCCTGACTAGCATGCAAGATCTAATGGAACGAATAAGTAAACAATAGAGTGTTCACAAGTGACCGGCATACAGCATCTCTTGATCGATCTGGACGTCCCTGGTAAAGCAGTGAGATACAGTGCAAAAGGGAAGCATAGACGACTTGCCTTGATCTTCGTATCTTGTTTTGCATTGCTCTCGTCCGCACCCTGAACGACAACCAGCACCCGCTCAGAAAAGATGCTGACACCATATTAACACGCTCACATGATCATCGCCTGCATGTTTGAGGGCTGCCTCCATGCTCCATACATATATCTTTCCATCGAGGGTACCGCTGATGATAGATCTTCCATCAGGGGAAATGATAACAGCCTCGACATAATCGTTGTGCAAGAGCGGGTTCCCGACTGGCTGGTTGGTCTTGAGGTCCCAGATGCGAACTGAGTAGTCAGGTGATGCACTAACAAGATGACTTTCATCAGGGGAAAGACAGAGGGATACGACGGTGTTGGTATGACCCTTGAAAACAGCGAGTTCCTCCCCATCAATCGACCGCCATTTTCGGATGGTGTGATCGCATGACCCAGAGAATATGTGTGCACCATCCTGAGACCAACACAGCGTATTCACGTCGAAGTCATGTCCCCCAATCTCCCTGAGCAGCTCGCCGTCCTTTGACCACACACAGATCACCTTGTCCTCCCCGCCGCTCATGAATTTGTCCCCTTGTGGAGAGTATTTGAGAGCAAAAATCCTCCCATGGCCGGCCTCTATTGGTGGTGCTATTTGTCGGCCAGTATCCGGGTTCCAGCGTCGTATCGTGCCGTCTTGCGATCCACTTGCTACCTCCTGGGCATTGGTAGACCAATCGAGGCACCTCACTGAATGACTGTGCCCCTCCCACGGGTCACCGACCACGCTACCCTTCTTGATATTCCATAGCCGTAGCTTACCATCTGCGCTTCCGCTCACGACCATTGATTCATCTGGAGAGATTGCCATTGAGCCCACTGTTCCTCCGTCACTAGTCCAAGGCCTCCCCACTGGCTCTCCGTCTCTCGTCGACTGCCGAATTGAACCATCGCGTGACGCGCTCAGTATATTGCAATTGGTGCCCAAACAGACAAGGCTGTAAATGACTTTGGAATGACGCTCGATGACGCACTCCGGCGTCAAGCTCCCTGGTGGACGTACTGGTGTTGGTTTCTTCCACGATGTGGTCCGAGTATTGTGGTCGACAAAATAGGACCGACCGAGCGGTGATATGTGCCATTCGCATCCGGGAACGAATTGTCCAGCATAATCTATGTTTTACGATGAGTTCCTCGCTGCTAGTGGCACATTCTTCGCTCACCTAGTCGCACTCCTGGTAAAGGTCGGTTCAATGAAATCATTGCGAGTGTGTCATCTTGACAGTATATTATACCATCCAGCATCTGAAACTGAAACCATTGAGGAGGAAGTGCTCCATTCCCGCCTGCTTCTCGTTGAGTACGTGAGTACGTATGCAGATGCAGTTGCTCACCTTCCCAAAGTGCATCCTGGCGATGTTGTGCACCATAGGGTGGTGGGTCCTTCTCCTTCGTCCGACGAGGTACACTAACCACGGGCGAGTTCAACATCACTCCTCGTTCTCCATCTTTCCGTTGAGCTGATGAACTCGACTCGGCCATGATGTGGATGAAGAAAGCTTTCAAATGTCGGTGCGCTTTACCAGAGTTCAGTAGTACGGAAAATCAATTGTCAAAGGCGAGGAGATGGTGGAAGTAACGAAGAGACCTGCTAGAAAGTTGTCCATGCTGTACCCGCGTGTCAATGGCAGTGTTTCAAACGTTGGGGCAGTTCTATCATTTGCTGTACGTTCATTCTCCAACGAGCGTCAAGATATGGATGTCCAGCATGCGTCGGTCAAATATAAGATCACCGACTGCATTTCTAATATTACACGCAGGTCTATATGAATTAACATCAGATGCCTGAGTGGCAAAGCAGGTACCCCTGTGATTGCAGCCTAGCATGGAGAAACACTGGTGATGGTGGTAAGCTGCGAGATAGTGTGAGTAGCTTTATAGCGGCAACAAAACCCACTAATACGACAAGGCCGATGTTGATGGTAATATACATGCTAGAACGTGGTGAATGACGTGACATGACGTGGTTTGACCAGACAGTTTTTCTTTTGACCCACCCTCGTCAACTACATTCGAGCGATGCAGGACATGCCGTACGTCATCGTCTTTGCCCTTGAGGGTCGGTATCGCGACGGTGAGGAGAATGCGGGATCAAGACGATGCTATTAAGGTAAACACAGGATCGGGTCGGAGGACTACCTGGAAGTAGATCGCCAAGGCAAGGTACAGGGCCACAGTGAGTCATGTTGGAGCAGTCCTCGAGGTGATTGCCGTGTGGTGGAAGCTTCGATGAGAGGGGGAATATTGGATTGATGCTGTGAATATGTGAATGCAGATGGTGCGAGATGTGAGTTGAGAGAAGTAAGCGAACTCAGGAGCGTAAGCAATAGGGTTGCGGTGAGCGTCGTTCGGAGTATGCTGCACATCGTTCAGAATATGCTGCTCGTCGCGCTGTTCGTCGTTCCGAGTATCGTCTAGAGTCTTCTCGTTGACTACTCGGATTGAATGATACGATTTTTGGTTCGAGTGTGACTCCAGTTCTACGGGTAACGGGAGTAGTGGTATTGTGCGGAGCATCTATCTTTCACCTAGTGTTAGAGAGGCAAGCAAAGAGCAATATTGGAAGCACTACTCACCTAAAGCATGTGACGGCCGAGCGGTTTGCACAGAGGCCGGAAGATAAGTTAACATATTACCTGTTTTACTTGTCAAATTTGAGTTCGCAAAGAGCATTAGTCAAATAGCGCACCTAAGCGGTCATAGCAGGGAATGAGGTCTCCAACACGCAGCGGTTGATCTGGATGATTTGTCACGATATTAATGAGCTTGTTTCAAATTTTCAGGGTACTTGAATTCCAGAGCCGGAAAAGGACATTGAATTGGGAGTACAGAGGATGGCAATCTGACTGCATGCGGAGAGGCCGAAGCAATGGAATTTGAAGGTGGTGAAGAGGTTGGGTTGACAGTCGAAGAAGAACTTGGACGTGGAAAGAGGAAATGAAAGCAAATACATTGTACTCCTGCTCGTTCTGGCAACATCACGATAGCAAAACGGAGACAAACAGTTGAACGGCAAGCTACTAGTTATTAGATATATGGTACTTACTGCCAGGTGCCGGGTAATGCAGCCTGCCGGAATATCCCGGCACCATACGTCCAGCCGAGTGGCGTTTGCTTCCTCCACTCATTTTTTTCCTCTCTACCACGACATCGAGTTCGTCGTTCATTTCACTCCTCACTCGCTTACATCGTTTCTTTATACCCGCCCACCACTCCCTTTGGTTTATCACACCATACTTCACTTTTGGTGATTTATTCAGCCACGCATGTCTTATAATTATAGTCTGCTCCGATAATCAATTGCATTTGCCATCCCTGTGCTACACAAGAGTCATATGATACGATCGAATTCGTAAGCAGTGTCCTGCCCTCCCAGCGGCTCCACCTGCTTGCGACCCACCCCGAGCTAACGTTCGGTCCAGCCTAACCTACAAGATCGTATCACTGACTCTCGAGCTAGTTGAAGCTGGACTCCGCTACTTGACCGAAGTCATTCAGGTTGTGACCCAGACAGATTGGCATGTGACATGTGACGAGCGAAATACTACAGTCATAGTATTCGTGCATCATGATCTTGGCTTTGCAACCATGATTACGATCGCGAGGCCGTTTCTGTTTCCCTAATGCCCCTTTATGCGCTAGATGCGCTTGAGAAACTTCCGACAGAAATCACACCATCTCAAAAAACGTACGTTAGCAGAATGGTTACGAGTCTAACTATGCATAGCTCACGTCCATTCTACTTGCTAGCTTACAGTCATTCTACTATACTGAACATTCAAGTTGCGCTGATGTACTCCGTCATGTACGGACCTGCTCGTTTGGACTCTTGGCACTCTTACTGATCACGGTTTCATCTTCCACTGTCACCATAGTAGGTACTTGTATACGCTCGGGCCTGTGTATTGTTTTCTTCGTCGAATCAACACCAGTATCTGGCCTCTCATTCGTTTCCTCGTCACTCGTCTCTCTCGCCTCGTCGAGCGCCTGTTACATATGGGTGGGATACTACACATCAACGTCTACACTCGTCTATCGAATCATGCGGTGAGCTGTGATATAGACGCGTATCATCAATTTCAGTTGATTCATGATGATTTGAAGGAACGACAATCTTTGTCTATAAAGCTTCAAAGGGCTGTCCAGCCCGACTCGTTGTTCCTAACGAGGAGCAACTCCTGGTCTTGTCACTGTGGTGTCATCATTGCATCTCGTTACCGCGGTGTCATGTTGTAGTACTGTAATATTTCCGCCAGAATCCAAAAGGTGTTGAACCCGGTTTGGCTTTGAGCAGTCCAGGATCCTTCAAATTCCAACAGGACGGTGGACCTACCATTGCATACTGTCACTCGAGCGACTTTAAAAAGCTCTACTGGGTGATTACAGTGGACTGTTACTCAGAGCTCACCTAGTATTACCATCTAGACTATAAAAGTGGGCCCGTCAACTATCGCTGAAATCAGGAAACATGACTTGGAGAGATAGTCCATCAACCATGATGAAATCAGTAGTGGGTGCAATCGTCGCCCTTGCTGCCGCGTCATATACGACAGCGTCGCCGCCTGGAGCAATGGTACGTCGACTATTGCAATTTTCCAGTGTTACATCTAAACGTCTGTCTTGCAGTATATCGACCCTCTACTGTACAACGTCGTGGGAGCAAACTACACTGCATGGCGCAACTCGTCCATTGTTGGCTTCAATCCCACCAACACTACACCTCCATTCATCCAGGTCTTTGACCCTTCGTTCCTCGATATCATTGGGCCATCAGCCACCATCCGCTCAATTGCTTCGAATCCTGGCTTTTCTTTTGCCCATGCAGCACCCATCTACGTTCCAGACCTCAACTTACTCTTCTTTTCGAACACTGGTGGTGGCGCACTTTCGTACAATGGCTGGTATAATAACAGCGTTGTTAGTATGATCAACATGACAGAAGTCGACATGGCGCTGGCTTCTACGACTGGAAATGTCAATATTCAGGTTCGAACAGTGCGTCACCCCCGCCCGATTATCGATGTTTAACCGTCATGAATCTCAGCTCAACCTCCCGGACACCGTCCAAATGGTCAATGGGGGAACAGGCCCATACAAGGGAGACCTTCTGTTTGTTACCTCAGGTCGCGCTTTGCTTCCTCCTTCTATTGTTCGCGTCAACCCCAGCCCTCCCAACAACACCACCGTTATTCTGGACAACTTCTTGGGTAAACAGTTTAACTCGCTCAATGATATCAAAACTCTCCCTGGCACGGACATCATGTTCCTCACTGATCCAGCGTGAGTAGATCATTTCAAAGTGATGTCCACGATATTTTCTATGGTAACACCGATTTTTGCAGCTACGGGTGGCTCAACGGCATCCGTCCTGAACCAATGCTGCCATCGCAAGTATACCGCTTTGACCCGTCCACTGGGCAGGTCAGAGTTGTCGCCGACCAGTTTGTGCAACCGAATGGTATCGCATTCACCCCTGACGGCAAAAGTGCATTTATGTGAGTCTTCAGTACTTTTATCGCCTTTCAGTTTGCGGATACAGTGACGATGGCATATTGGTACCGATACTGGTGCTTTTGAAGGGTTCCTCGGAACGAATCAGACTTTGCCAGCCATGATGTGAGTATTTCACATCGATCATGATTGCGATGAGATTCTGAAGCAAATCATATAGCTACAAGTTCGATGTTGATCCACAGACGCAGTCGTTCACGAACCGCAGAGTGTTCGCCTACCGTGATTCCAGCGGTCCCGACGGCATTCAGCTTGATACCATGGGAAACGTTTATGCAGGTTGCGGCGATGGTGTCCAAGTCTGGAATGCCGAAGGGACGCTTATTGGGAAGGTCTTTCTTAACAGCACCACTGCTCAGATGATCTTCACGAAGTCTGGTCTCGTTATGCTGAAGGAAACAGCGATGTATGTGACAAACATCCAAGCTCATGGAATGACCCTAGCCACGTGGTAGCTTTCTTTGCAGTAAGCATCATTCAGAGCATGCTGCGCATCGTTTGGAGTATGCTACTCGTCGCGCTGTTCATCATTTTGAGTATTGTCTAGAGTCTTCTTTGTTTGTGATACGATTATCCTGGTTTGATGTTGGTTCGAGTGCTGTGTAAATATCAACTATCCATCGACGTCACGATTGAACTGGGTATTCACAAAACATACGAAGAATATAAAGCCCAGGCCAAACGCCGTGGCATTCTCGTATTCACTCTTGATTAATCCATCCAACTCAAATTCATAATATTAACTACGAGAAACGCAATGTCTAGTGAGAATTCGTCTCGAGCTCGAACTGTACTCATTTGCTACGAAAATGTGAAGGGTGTGATTCGGTGCACATAGATCAAATACCACAGAATAGGGAAATTGTCGAGCAAACAGAGGACGTTTAGTAGACAACCTCATGACCGATGCGAGGTGGGACGACTACAACTAAAAAGCAACCCGCAACACCTAACTTCATAAGAAACATCTCCTGTCCCACCACCTGCACCGTGCATTTCCGCCGGTCCTTGAGATACTTGTGTCTCCGGCACAGCCTGGGATTGACCTACTTGCGTCGAACCACTAGCCTGGTTGCCATTCGCATGTTGCGCAGCTGCAGCCGCTTCTGCGCGGGCAACTTCTGCTGCGGAAGGAGGGGAAACGAAGATTCTCTGCAAATATATTCATTTCAATGATATCGGACAGAAGCGATGGAAGCCACTGACATTTTTCTTGCGACCAGCAGCTACTTCAACCGTAGGTATAGAGCTTCCTCCCCGAAATAAGGTGAAATGACGCCGGGGCTCGAGTGGTATTGATTGTGACCCGTTTGGAGGTCGAGTGCTGACACGCAATGAACCAAGCAAATTGCGCCAACGATGGGCAAACGATGGTCTCCCATGAGGAGATGCGGGCGTGCTGCTTGTATCAGCATCCCAGAAGTCCTTGCCCTGTACCACTTGTCAGCTTGCTCGACCTCTGCAACGAAAAACTGCACTGACATATTTTGCCAAGCCTCCAGGTCTGTTGCTGGGCCGCTGTTTGGAGCCCTGACTAGCGTGCAAGATCTAACGGGACGAATAAGTAAATAATAAGGGTGTTCACAAGTGATCGGCATACAGCACCTCTCGATCGAACTGGACGTCCCTGGTAAAGCAGTGAGATATGGCGCGAAAGGAAGTATCAATGACTTGCCTTGAGCTTCGCATCTTGTTTTGCATTGCTCTCGTCCGCACCCTGAACGACAACCAGCACCCGCTCAGAAAAGACTCTGATATCACATAGACATACTCACACGATCATTGACTGAATGTTTGAGTGCCGCATCCAAGCTCCATACATATATCTTTCCATCCAAGGTACCACTGATGATAGATTTTCCGTCAGCAGAAATGACAATAGCCCTGGCCTCATCGTTGTGCAAAAGCAGGTTCCCGACCGGCTGGTTGGTCTTGAGGTCCCAGATGCGAACTGAGTAGTCAGATGCTGCACTAACAAGATGACTTTCATCAGGGGAAAGACAGATGGATGCGACCATGTTGGTATGACCCTCAAAAACAGCGAGCTCCTCCCCATCAATCAACCGCCATTTTCGGATGGTGCAATCGCCTGACCCAGAGAATATGTGTGCACCATCCTGAGACCAACACAGCGACATCACGTCGAAGTTATGTCCCCCAATCTCCCTGAGCAGCTCGCCGTCCTTTGACCACACACAGATCACCTTGTCCTCCCCGCCGCTCATGAATTTGTCCCCTTGTGGAGAGTATTTGAGAGCATAAATCACCCCACGGCCAGCCTCTATTGGTGGTGCTATTTGTCGGCCAGTATCCGGGTTCCAGCATCGTATCGTGCCGTCTTGCGATCCACTTGCTACCTCCTGGGCATTGGGAGACCAATCGAGGCACCTCACTGGATGACTGTGCCCCTCCCACGGGTCACCGACCACGCTACCCTTCTTGATGTTCCATAGCCGTAGCTTGCCATCTTCACTTCCGCTCACGACCATTGATTCATCTGGAGAGATTGCCATTGAGGACACTGGTCCTCCGTCACTAGTCCAAGGCCTCCCCACTGGCTCTCCGTCTCTCGTCGACTGCCGAATTGAACCATCGTGTGACGCGCTCAGTATATTGCAATTGGTGCCCAAACAGACAAGGCTCCAAATGACTTTGGAATGACGCTCGATGACGCACTCCGGCGTCAAGCTCCCTGGTGGACGTACTGGCGTTGGTTTCTTCCATGATGTGGTCCGAGTATTGTGGTTGACAAAATAGGACCGACCGAGCGGTGAGATGTGCCATTCGCATCTGGGAACGAGTTGTCCGGCATTATCTATGTTTTACGATGAGTTCCTCGCTGCTAGTGGTACATTCTTCGCTCACCTAGTCGCACTCCTGGTAAAGGTCGATCCAATGAAGCCATTGCGAATGTGTTATCTTGATAGTACATTCTACCATCCAGCACCTGAAACTGATGCCATTGAGGAGGAAGTGCTCCATTCCCGCCTGCTTCTCATTGAGTACGTGAGTACGTATGCAGATGCAGCTGCTCACCTTCCCAAAGTGCATCCTGGCGATGTTGTGCACCATAGGGTGGTGGGTCCTTCTCCTTCGTCCGACGAGGTACACTAACCGCGGGCGAGTTCAACATCACTCCTCGTTCTCCATCTTTCCGTTGAGCTGATGAACTCGACTCGGCCATGATGTGGATGAGGAAAGCTTGAAATGTCGGTGCGCTTTACCAGAGTTCGGTAGTATGGAAAATCAACTGTCAAAGGTGAGGAGATGGTGGAAGTAACGAAGAGACCTGCTAGAAAATTAGCCATCCATGCTGTATCCGCGTGTCGATGGCAGTGTTTCAAACGTTGGGGCAGTTCTATCATTTGCTGTACGTTCATTCTCCAACGAGCGTCAAGATATGGATGTCCGTGAATAGCACGTCGGTTAAATATAAGATCACCGACTGCATTTCTAATATTACACGCAGGTCTACGTGAATTAACATCAGATGCCTGAGTGGCAAAGCAGGTACCCCTGTGATTGCAGCTTAGTACGGAGAAACACTGGTGATGGTGGTAAGCCGCGAGAGAGTATGAGTAACATCATAGCGGCAGCTCAAACCCACTAATACGACAAGGCCGATGTTGGTGGTAATATACATGCTAGAACGGTGGTGAATGACGTGACATAATGTGGTTTGACTAGACAGTTTGTCTATTGACCCACCTTCGTCAACCACATACTCGTGATGAGAAGGTGGACTATTTCGAGCGATGCAGGACACGCCGTACGTCATCGTCTTTGCCCTTGAGGGTCGGTATCGCGACGGCGAGGAGAATGCGGGATCAAGACGATGCTGTTAAGGGGAACACGGGATCGGGTTGGAGGACTACCTGGAAGAAAATCGCCAAGACAAGGTATAGGGCCACAGTGAGTCATGTTGGAGCAGATCCCGAGGTGATTGCCGTGTGGTGGAAGCTTCGATGAGAGGATTGATGCTGTGAATATGTGACATGCAGATGTGCGATGAGATGTGAGTTGAGAGAAGCAACGAACTCAGAAACGTAAGCGATGGAATTGCAGTGAGCGTCGTTCGAACGACGCGCGCTGTTCCGAGTATCGTCTATAGAGTCTTTGTTTGTGATATGATGTTGGTTCGAGTGTGGCTGTGTAAATGTCAGACCGTGTGAATATAGTAGGGTCAATCTAAAGCATGGTGACGTCAGACAACCATCCATCGACGTCACGATTGAACGTTTGAACTACGAAAACATACGAAGAATATAAAGCCCAGGCCAAACGCCGTGGCATATGCCTCGTATCCACTCCCGAGTATATAATTCGTTCAACTCAAATTCATAACATTAACTACGAAAAACGCAATGTCTTCGTCTACCACACACCCATCTGCCATAGGCACAAACACCCAACCCAATATATCGACTGTATCTTCCACCGAAGCTCCAACTCAACCAACGTCTGAATCCCTCACCGATGACAGTCAGCTTCCGCCACAAAGACACGCAGGAGCTGTAGGGCTCGGTCCCGCGTACGGACAGGGAGCAGTAAGTTTCCATCCACCACGTCTCAGCTAAACCAAGTCACATCGCGTCATAGGGTCTTGGGGAAAAGCTCGGCGGCTTGCAAGAGGAAATAAAGGGAAAGATCACGAGGAATCCAGAACTAGTCGAACACGGGCGTGAGCGGCATACGGGGATTTTGAAGAAGAAGGAGCAACAACAGGTACGGAATCGAGCATTTTACTACTCCCATTCCTCGTGGAACTTAAATGCGTTGACTAGAATGATGATGAAGACCCGTTCGCGAAACCAGGAGATCATGGGAAGGCATAAGATAGTAGGGAGGTTGTTATTGTGTCACGAGTGTGCTTGCGTGTACGGGTGCATGAGGACGAGGACTTTGTAGCGGTGCTCTGAACTTACTTAATATATGAGCGTCATTGCATGGCTACGTGTATTGCACGTGGAGGATGGGGCGCATCAGACTACATCCCATAAATTGCCCGCCTCCACTGAGCTTGCGGGAGTGAATATGCGTCTTGATGAGGGAGCCTTCCGAGAGCATCCTTGGTATCGTGAAGCAGAATGGGTGTACATGCTTGAAGGCAGTTGCAGGTCTACAGTTCTTGTTGGTGAAGGAGGTGCTCACGGGCTGGCTTGGCCAAGGGTGATATATCGATATCTGGTACGCACCGAAAAGTCAACCCCATTTCATCCAGGGCATCGGCAAGGGTGGGTGCTGATTTTCGACGATAGAAACTTCTTGGAATACAAGACCTTCCTCCTCCCACACAAGTCGCCCTTGGCCTTGATCCTGGCGCGCTCGACAAGCTTTCGCATAAATGTGATGAATGATAGCGTCAGTTCTCATCATTGCGAAAAGTCGATGTTACCAAAAGAAAGGTATGTTTTTCGGAGAGTCACGCCCGATGCGTCCTCGCCTGGCTTTCCATCTGACATCCCAAAGTTCAAACATAACCCCCATTCAAAATACCAGGCGGTACGGTCCGCATGGTTGATACCTCAAACTTCCCCGTCTCGACGACATCGCCGCCTATGTAACTATAGAACCTCACTGCACCTGATTGCCAGTCTCCATTCGTGGTCGGGCTCGAGTACTACTGCTTTCACTGGCAGTGCAAATGCGCGTACTTTTGATTATCAACCTAGAGATATGAGGCCCGCCATCGGAATCGTGCCCCGTAATCTTGGTCATTACGTGGAGAACATCGGGGACGGAGAAGCGGAGATACTTGAGGTCTTTTGTGCACCGAAGCGACTTTCCTTGGAGCCTCAGCTGAACTTGCGAGACAGTGAGGAAACGCGAAGCTAGTGAAGCCTGTGGAAGGCTAAGCCAAAGCGCTAATCAGCCGCATTACGTACGTAGTACGACTCGATTCCTTCCCCACGACTATCATGCCAGAGACTCGTGAATTCATTGATATAGACTTGGCCCGACTGCATCAGCCTGAGTCTAGTGGTTCGTTGCAGTGGTCAGGGCCGACATTAGTTGCACAGTGTTGAATGCCTCGGGTCGCTTGGAAAATCGTCTATCTACTCGGCTCCTTGAACCGCAAGGCGTTCCAGTGTCACGGTTGCATGCAAGACTATCGAACCAATGCAGTGTACCTGGACCGGTGGGCTTCATGCAGAACCAGATGCACTCAAGAGTCGGCATAGATTTGAAATGCAAATGCACTGCGATCAGGTGGAGTCTCAACAGTGGCCCGAGTTCAGGCACTTTGGTGATATATGGATATCGACCGTGGTGACAAGACCGCACGACACCTTCTCAATGATAAGCGCGATACAGGTCGCGAGATACTCGCACAGAAATCGGGAGTTGTGTGAGGAGCCCGCGGTCTGAGAAGACGATCTCGATGGCTTTGCAACGATTTTCGATGGCGAGTTTCTTTCCTATAATCGAACGAATATATGGTGTGGACGAGGCGATCTTGGTTGTGTTGAGACGACTCGACGGACTCGACGGACTCGGACACATTATGCGAGCAGAGAGAAAGATGAACGTGATTAACCTGGAGCGTAGGCCGCACTAAGCCAACGTAATTGCTCGATGCTCAAGCTTGCAAGGTGGTGTCCACTCTATGCTCTATCACACGAATATTTGTCTAACTGACTTATCTTCCGATTTTGGGTGCGTCTGTCGTGGTTACCTTTTTTTTTGAATGAGAACATTGCACTATCTATGGATCCAGGCACTGCATCCCACAACTGCTCTAGTATACGATGTGAGTATCATTGTCCCCTCGCCGCAAGTGGCGGTCCCCGTCTCTTCTGTGAAAGGTATTTATATGAATGATGATGTACAAGAGCATATGGTTACACGAGTGTGGTACGTATGAGAATGCATTAACCCCAATGATCACAAAGGCACGGGATCTTCCAGTTTCAACTGTCCTTCGGCGACAAGCTTCATCAGACCATCTGCGCTGCGCAAGTTTGCTTGTATTTTATCGTCTCGTCCACCTTGCTGCAGAGCAGAGACCGCCCATATCTTCATCATCTTAGGCACGGCTTGCCGTAAATCAGTAGCAACTGTATTGAAGTCGCGAATAGAGGCCCCGGCATTTCGTATACAATCCATAGCGCAGCTCAAGTACACTGGGAAACACTCGTAAAAGGCGCATGCGAGTCTGTGTTGGTCACTTACATGAACGATATTCTTCGTCCTCGGGGTATGTATTAGCTGCCTGCACGTACGCCTTTGCCGCATTCGCAAAGCTAATACACGCGAGAAGTTCATCGCTGTGCCGGGCTGTCTGTGCATGATAGAATCCTATCATCCTGAAAAGCAAGGCAACCATGAGAAAGGACCGGAAGCGCAGGGAAACAGACAAGGGCATACGAATAAGCAGTTGCAGCGGGATAGATACAAAAAGACGATACAAAGCCAGGGTCCACTTCCTCCTTAATAGGATTTTTTGATGCTATTTCAATCTCTTTGAGGAGGTCTTCAGCTTCTTCCTTCAAATGCTCCAGGGGGAACTTGGAGTTTGGGCCAGGGTCGGTGGCGTAAGCCTATCATGCGATTAAATCAACAACCCAAAGAAACCTGACTCGCAACGTACGTTCATAAACATCCTTAGGTGCATGCTACGCACGCTTCGCAAAAACGTATCCTGGAAAATCATTCCACGATCTGTTTTCGCAACATTCTTCCAAATATTTCGTCCCCATTCAAGCAGGTCAACAGCTCGTTTCAAAAACTGGAGACCGACTTCAGGTCCGCTTCTCATATGGCTTTCCAGCATGCTTCTCATTATCCATGCACTGCACCGGACGATCAATATATATATTACAGGACGAAGCTTATACAACGCACCGAACGGTCACTGATAAAGCAGGGCGTACATCATCCCAGCCCTTTTCCTTCAGGCGTTTTTGTGCTAGTTCCTTGATAGCTTCGACCCCGTCGGAGTGCCACGCTTGGCGAGCCGTAGCTTCGAATGTGACTGAACCTCGGTCAGTGTAATTCCTCGTGGAGTGTTAGAATGATATTTGCCTTGTTGATTGTACTTGGTAATCCAGTCGGATTGACCGATATGGAACGCGCGCTCGTCACGCATCACACCATTGGTCAAATACGTCAAGCCCTATGCGCATCAGGCATCATGATATTGCAAGCCGAAGAAAGCGGCATGAACTCACCATCAGACTTCCGCCATAGGCAAATCCTCCTGGAGCTTGAGCGTGAGGTATTGATTTCAACTCGTTCATAAATTTTACCCCTTTCTTGAAGTCCTAGTACATGTCAATAGGCTCTTATTACACAGAAAGGCACGAACATACTTCGTATGCAGATGAGATCACCCAAGCCTAATAAAAAAACATCACTTTTAGCGACAGTATGCAACCTTACAAGTGAAACTCACACTGCTGGAGAATTTTGCAGGACCCGCTTTCCGGAGTTCAGGAAGCATCTCCGTTGCGATTTGCCAAGGAGGTTTGCCATCACTGGCCTGGAAACGAGCAAGATGTGGTTCCTCTTGGACCTTGCCACGCGTTTGGGCTGCATGCAGACCGGCGCTATACTGATCTTTCTGCCGCTTCTCCGCAGCACTGAGGTTGGTTTTGGGGAGTGCATCTAGTGCCTTCTGCCACGCTTCGGCGCTTCGCTTCCAGTCCGTGAGCGCCTACGCACGGCGTCAGATCAGGCGAGAAGGAAGCATGCAAGGACTTACATCCCAAGATGCTGCTAGTCGTGACCACCCTTTGGCATAACCTGGATCAATCTTTGTAGCCTGGGACACATGATGAATATTTTTCCCATGTATACGATACTGGCATCAGTACCATCTTTGCGTCATCGACAGCATCCAAGTATCTATTTAAAGATTGCGCTTGGTTATTTTTACCGCAACTCGAAGCTGAAGTACACCTCACCTATTCAAGCCATGATTGCAAGCAGCACGGTTCGCATATAGAACAGCGTTCTTGTCGTCCAAGGCAATAGCCTCGGTGTATCTCGCGAATGCCCCAACATAGTCTTGCTTCCTAAATAACTCGTTACCCTCATCCTTGAGCTGTACTGCTGTCGGTTCTGACATGTTTAAATGGTGGTATGAAGGAATAAAGTACTAGATCAAGGTGGAAGCCAACAGGCAGATTTTAACCAGGTCGACACGAGGCCCATCTGGGGCCTTCATTACGCGATCGGTGGCAAATGATCATACATAGCACCTCCAGGTTAGTTACATATTATTACGATTTTGGTGGCGTAGGCCGATGCGAGGAAGGTTGTCATTTTAAGCGAGTGTCGATGAGGCGCGTTTCTGCGTGCAATTGCGATGTTGATCTTGATAAACCCCCGCGAATCACTTCGATCTGTATTCGCTCAGCGCTGCAACAAAAGTTTGAATATGGGGACAATAATATGGGCGACGCTAAAATCTGTCCTTTCGCACAAGCAGCTAGCGATCACGAACGTCACTTACACGTTGTAATGTTATAATAGAGGGTACCGAATGACATTAATTCATCCCCACAACCAGTCCAATGAAATAGCACTATTGCAGTGAGCATCATCGACATTCATGGCATGATGTTTTGGTGCACAACAGTCATTCAACGTCAGGCCAGCAATCTCCGTACCTCCTGTGGTTTCAAATGGTAATATGCTCATTATCAGCAAGTTGTGAGGTTATGCTGAAATGCAACGCACATAAATTGGACATTTCTTGGGCGAGTGTGGTCGCCAAGCAACCGAGACTATGTACAGAAGGGAATACAGAAGGGAAGAAAGGTAAGGGATATAGAATAACGAAGTGTAAGAGAATATATGGGGCAATCTAGTGGGTCGAAAACTGTGATAGAAGCTACAATTTGAAAATTTACGCTGTAGATATTCGTAGGTTTTTGAGATGAAGAATCGCATTAATACACAGGTGGATTGTCTAACGAACCGCACACACGCGAGACCATTGGGTCAAGCAGCTGTGTCATTAATGAGAGGCATTAGTACGGATCACAAGTTTCTGACTGGGCGGGATGGCATGCTCTGCTGGCGCTTCTACACCACCCGCAAGGATGCCCACGCGCATCATCGCGAGGAGCTATGTAATAGGATGTGTGTTCATAACGGCAGATGAGGATCAGAGTCGATCATTAGCATCGTTGGGTGAGCGATCAGAAGTATGGTACGCACGTTATGCGCCGCGTGAGAGTGGGCATAGATGCCGCCGAAAAAGGAGGCAGTCATGTCTTTCCCAGAGTTTCGTGTGAGCAGAGTGGGTCCTCCCGGATGGCTATCGAGGAAAAAGGACGCATCGTGAATAAAACCTGAGATGAGGAGAAGAGTGCGAGTCTTAGACTCTTCCTGGACTATCGGCGGAAAGTTTATTTTTCAGTAAAATTAATCGTGTGCTGGATAGCGCTTGCTCACATGTCTCCCACGTTACCACGGGCAAATCCTGTGGGGGAATAGGCCATTTAATTGAGTCCTGAACGTCCTTGAGAGCCTTGAGCTTCATTGTGAGTGCACCCTTTTCAATTTCGTTGCTAGGGAAAACACGGAGATGTGAGGCGAACCCGAGGTGATGACACATAGCGATGAACCACTTGGTAGGGTCATACTGGTACCATCGGAATGCATTCCTGGTGGAAAGGTCGAACTAATAAATAAAACTGAGAACGACACAGTGGCCATCAACTGCTACCTGTAATCCATGGGAAATTGATGGTGGAAGTTATGGTACCCTTCTCCCATAGTGAGAATAGCAGATATAAGGTGGTCGCGCGGTGAGTGCTTGTCGTCGTACGGCGTGCTGCCAAGATAGTGAGCAACGGAGTTGATGCAAAAAGTGCTCTAAGACGAGGGTCAAAATTTGCCTTTGACGAATAATACAAAACTCACATGATGGCACGCGGTCATGCGAAGGGCACCGACGAAAAAGAAACCGCCTTTCCAGTCACCCCACAACAGGCCAGGAATGACCATTGGCAACAAATAGCCGAAAATAGTCAGGATGACAAAGTACCATCGGTGCTGCCATTGTACGAGAGGGTCCTTACGCAAATCGGAAATATCAGCTGGCCCTGTTTTCAAGTCTGACTCGAAAATGATCCATCCGATGTGGGTCCAGAGGAGACCACGTTCCGAGTTGTAAGGGTCAAAGTCCGTGTCGGTATGTCTGTGGTGAGAACGGTGTCGGCGTGCCCACCAGTAACACGAGCCTTGTACTGCACTTGCCCCCGCAAGGATGAGGAACACTTGTAAAGGGAACGAAGCATTATAGGACCTGTGCGACCAAAGCCGGTGGTACCCTGGGGCAACACGTTCTAATGCTATCTCGTTGAAGGTACTTTCACCACTCACCAGCAGTGATGCCTGGCAAAGCGAATTCAGCGATCGAAAGACGATGACCATTGCCGAGCACCTACCAAGCATGGAATAAACGTAATAAAGGCTAGTGCAAACGACAGTCTTCCGAAGTATGGGAGCATATAGCAAGCCGTACAGGGAAAGGGCCGGTGTGATAACAAGGACGGAAAGGTTGAACCATCGTATGCCAGTGATGGTCGGGAAACCTTGTGTCAAGTTCTTAATAAACTGCATATTAAGCCGCGGTCGTCACCACCAGGAATGCCGATAGAAGAAGACGCAGCCAAGAAGAACAGAAGGATGTTGACTCGTTACCAGGCTTATGTATCACCATGCGACAGTGGGATATTTATCCTTTTCATCCGTATTATATGTGCCGTTGAGACAGACATGGGTGAGCCGTGATCGGACAGTTCAAATTCGGACGAATGTCGCGTGAAAAGAGTCTGTAGAGTGTAACTCGAATCGTGGAAGACAAAGGCAGTAAACCTTGTGAAACTTTTAGAGTCAAGTTATTTTTCCATGAGGTCTGATCCGGGCTGTCATTGCCGATATTTGACCCGAGACAATGAGACATCATAATTACCTTCACGACAGCCTGGCAAATGGGCACTCACGCACAGGATTTCACCACATGGGCTCGTGCCATGTTCTCGTCACGGAGTCCTATGTCTCGGGGCTTAGATGTTCTTCCATCCCGGTCGCGTCGGAATGAACGAGCCATTGGTCAACGCGAAATTCAAGGCCCGTGCTCGGAGAAGGGCGATGGGTTGTGCCGTCAAGAGCCAATTTGTTGACGGTGCGCAGCCTAGTAGAGCCTAGTGCGGTCCCTGCCAGTCTCGGCAATAACGTTTGAACAAGAGTTTCAAATTCTAATGCCGCGTCGGAAATTTAGCGCCATGCAGACTCGGAGCCACATACCCTTATAATACCAGATCGTCCCTAAACGCCACATTGTCTCATTTCTTACATACTATAGCAACTACTAGTACTACTATGTCCCGGACTCCCTCCATTATTTGATTATTCGCAGTGTCAAGTCGAGACCAACGCCGAAGCACGACAATGCGATGGACGCAACTCAGGGGTTTCATATATGTATATACAACATGTCATCTCGAGATGCAAAGGTTGGTGGTAATTACCTCAGCGATGGCTGTTAAAAGCGAAATTCTCAGCGAATGCGCCGATATCGATGGTGGTGAACCGCTGCGTTAGGGCGATGCTAACATTGGTTGCGAGCTGTTGTGAGGTTGGGGGAACTATAATTGTTGTCACCTTCTGGTTCATCGATTTTGCGATTGAGTATGTAATACGCGCGGACCCACAATCATTTGCAGGTTCCAAAATATTAGGGAGGACGATGTCTGGACTGATGAGATGCCGCCTCCAGATTCACCGCCCTTCTGTGACCGATAGAAACTGGGTGATGGCATGGAACATGGAAAACAGTCTCCTAATGAGAACATCGCAAGAATCGTTCATGGGCGGGACCAGCGGAGGGAAAAGACCGCCATAATTGATGCAGCCGTGTGAATATCATAGAGCAAGGGGGTGAGATGTCCACTCAGGCTTGCAAGTTGATGGAACGCCATGGAATGCTCCATATAGCACTGTGGACCCTAGGGCCATCAAGATATCAACCGCCATTCAATCTACATTCCATGCTTTATGCGCAATGAACTCTGCCCACATCAGGAAGAATAGATCTGCGAGGCCAAAGGAGAAGGGGAAAAGCCACAGCGCCGGCCTCGTAAGCCGTATAATGGAAAGCAGTAGTATGCTCATACGTGCAGACATTCAGACTTGTTTGTTTGTTTGATCCAGAGTAAAGATGGACGGGATCTCACCAAATCATGAAGGTGAACGCGATCTATGATATCCAATAAAGAAACCGCAGATGCTGTTTCTTCTATTTCATATCAGCGATATAGTTCAGAGGTCGACAGACCAAGTACTCACAAGGGCGCAGGTGAACCCAGGAACTAACCATGCTCGCTGCATCAAACAATCCGACGGCGGTAGCCCATGCGTCCTCCCACCAAACTCTCCTTCGGAACCAGACACCAAAAATTGCGAGCCTGAGTGCCATTCCCTGCACAACAGTCGTCATGCTAAGTTGGAGTAAGACAGGATCCTGACAAGCCAGAGCATCTTGGCCAACTTACCCTTCATCTCTAACATCAATGTCGTCCCCATCCTTGAGTATCCTTCAAAACAACAAAACGTCGAGTGCTAGGGGTGCAGAAGTGAGTATGTAGGGATTTTGTCCGTCTTGGCGGGTATCCTTGCAGGGTTGGCTTATGGATCATAGATTGCTGTCTGCACTAGTAGTGTAATGAGAAAACTTCAGGCCAAACGCATACGGGAATCGTTAATTCCGGTTGAAAGTCCGGTTGAACTTTTACGTTAGGCCAACCTGTTCAATTTAATTGCAAGGTCGAACATAATTTGTCGAAGACTGATTCAAACTGGATCTCACTCATGGCCAAGAATGGTCTTCATGCATTTGTCTGCCCGCCTATAGTATAAATTGGCACCCTTATTTGCAACGAGGTGAGCTGTTCAGTCGAGTCGAGTACTTAAGTTGAACAGCCTATCATAGCTCTGGGAAGATTGAATGTTCTGACGAGTCCGCACTCGTTGAAAGATTCCTTCATGTTCACACAGATGTCATAGAAAGATCCTGTAGGAGATCACTTGACGTCAGGCTTGTGCCCAAGGTGTGCTTTGAGCGGTCCGTCTTGAGTTTCAACGTTATGCCGGCGACGAGTATCGGTGGTCCCTCGCTGACGAAGACAACGATGCGCGACGATCACCACCGGAGTACGTCTACCACCAGACGATCTTACTCTCATCGGATGACAGGTGATGAATCAGGAATGTAAGCACGCTGGCTCACTTGGGTTCCCATAATCAACATATATTTTGTTGCTGGTATTGAAAGCTAAGCCTTCAGTATTCTACCCTTTGGTGTAACGATCATGAGGCGCGGCAGCTGACCTATTTACAGAAAAACGTCGTGGCTCTGCAGATTGATTGCCCTTTCTAAAAAAAAGTACTCAGAATCAGTTGTGGCCGAAAATATGATCTTCAAGACGCATTACAAGGGCTCAGGTGGCCCAAGGGCTATCAGATACTCCGCCTCTAAATTGGTTCGGGGGAGCTTTTATGCGTACGTCACTTCGAGTCCATGTGAGCCGGAGGTTTGCGGCCCGTTACCTGTGGTGTTCCCAAGTCAGTGTCATGAATGTTTTCAAGTACGGTTGTTCTGCGTCTTCTTCGTCCTCATCCACACGATTTACGGTCATGCGACAGCTTAAGACAGCTCTCCGTAACCGAATGACCGCCTTAATCAGCCATCTGTGACTCGGAAACGCCGACAAACCTGCGATCGTGGTCTGTTGAACAATAAAAGCTCTATAGGCAACAAGGGCGACCTCTGAGCCCCACTTGCCGTGGACCCTCTATAGCTTGTGAAGTCCTAGCTGACAGTAGGGTGCGACCACCGACTGCCTTTGAAAACGGGAAACAGGAGAAATACATCTTAGTCAAAGATGACAGCATCAACAGCGACTGCGATTCTGACTGTCGCCCTGGGTTTTGTGTCGTGCGCGAAGACCTCAGTGGGTAATTCTGACCTCACCGTGCCTCCTGGAGCAGTAGTATGTCGATGATCGTGATTCTGCAGTGCTATACCTAATATCCCTTCGCAGTACATTGATCCTCTGATGTACAATGTTGTGGGACAAAACTACACTGCATGGCGCAACTTGTCCACTGTTGGATTCAACCCCACCAACGCTGCACCTCCATTCATCCAGGTCTTTGACCCTTCGTTCCTCAACGTCATCGGGTCATCTGCCACCATTCGCTCAATTGCTTCGAATCCTGGCTTTGCTTTTGCTCATGAAGCACCTATATACAATCCAGACCTCAACGCAGTCTTCTTTACGAGCAACGATGGTGGTCCACTTGGGTACAATGGCTGGTACAACAACAGCGTCGTTAGCATGATCAACATGACAGAGGTCGACGCGGCATTAGCTTCTACGATGGGAGATGTCAATATACAGGTTCAAACAGTGGGTTGGTTCCGTTGAGTTAGGCACGGATTATTTATCTCGACTGGCTTGAATCTCAGCTCAACCTCCCTGATACCGTCCAAATGGTAAACGGGGGCACAGGTCCATACAAAGGAGACTTGTTGTTCATCACTTCGGGTCGCGCTTTGCTTCCTCCTTCGATTGTGCGGGTCAATCCTAGCCCTCCCTACAATGCCACTGTTCTTTTGGACAACCTCTTGGGTAGACAGTTTAACTCGCTCAATGATATCAAAATTCTTCCTGGTACGGACATCATATTCTTCACTGATCCAACGTGAGTAGATCATTGCAAAATGATATTCACGATGTTTTCTATAATAATACCGATTTTTCAGCTATGGGTGGGTTAACGGCTTTCGTCCTGAACCAATGCTACCATCGCAAGTATACCGCTTTGATCCGTCCACTGGGCAGGTCAGAGTTGTCGCCGACCAGTTTAGGCAACCGAATGGTATCGCATTCACCCCTGACGGCAAAAGTGCATTTGTGTGAGTTTTCAGTACTTGTATCGCCTTTCGGTGCGCAGATAAAGTGACGTTGGCATATCAGCACCGATACTGGTGTTTCTGGAGGTTTCCTCGGAACGAATCAGACTTACCCAGCCACGATGTGAGTTTCTTACACCTATCATGATTGCAATGAGATTCTGAAGCAAATCGTATAGCTACCAGTTCGACGTTGACCCCGTGACGCAGTCATTTACGAACCGCAGAGTATTCGCCTACT
>QLOO01000844.1:0-59073 GCA_003313855.1 Suillus sp. MG131 | reverse complement strand
AAATCAGCAATTTGAAGGAGTTCCTTGGTAGGGACGAGCCTACCGTCATTACGGTGAGTACGTCTGCTGAAAACGATTTTTAGTTGCTGACGACTTGACCTGCAGTAATAAATTATATGGCGCATCTCCGTGAACGCAGATAACTTGAAGTTGATATCTTGTACCACCAGTATATGGCCTCTCCCACTGGATTAGAAGTGGCTTGTACACCCGCATACCAATAAGTATTCGAGAGATAGACAGAAATGACACCGTGAACAGACAGCCCATGAGAGAATGAATTCCCAAAGGTTCTAGCTGCCCATGATATTGATATATGCAGTAGCAGGAGCACGTTCTGAATGCGACCTCTGCGAATGTATCATATTATCGTAATGGTCGTGCTAATGATAATGAATGCCAGCTAAACGCGGCGAAGCGCAACATATAAGCCTATCGGAGTGAATTTCAACTTGGACCACTGACCGCACGTTGAGGTGTCTTCTTTCATAGCTGCCCTTCTCCCCGTGCACCCAGAGAGCCCGACAAGCTCGTTTTATTTTTTCTATGGTTTGCCAAGTATTGACCAGGCCTCGGTATAACAAAGGCGAGACGTTGTTGCAGCACCATCGATTCACCGGTACAGCTCAAACACTGTTACTACAAATCGTTCATCATCTGTGCCAGGGACCATTTTGGTATCGTGTCATGCTTGATCTCATTTGATTCTCGATTCCAGAGCCTGGGCCGTTCAGCTTCTCCTGAAGTTCTGATCGTTGGGCAGTACAGATCGACTCGGACCGCGCTAAGGAAAGCCCTATAACCCAAAATTAGCTCGGAGTCGTATCCCTTCCTTGCCCTCGAATGTTGACCTGAGTCTCTCACATTCAGTTGGCTTGTCTGCTTTTGAGAGAGAAAAGTCAAGTTGTTACGGGTGAGACTGAAAGAACGCAAACCAAATGAAGAAGACGAGTAGATGCTAAGTTGCGAGGCAGACCGATGCTATATGCTTATAGGCTGAATCCCAGGAGCACACTACTTGATTGCACGGCAGGACACCACCAACAACTGAATATAAGGAACAGGATTAAGGGTAGTCGGAAGTTTCTGAACTTGTACTGCAGCACGGGCATGGCTGTTTTGACACGACGCATTTCGCTACAACTGCAGTGTGCGATGATAACTTGAAAAAGACCGAGCTACTCACTGTCGAGTACAGGAGCTCCAAGAGTTGAGTACACTGGTAAAATGAGTGTTGCGACGCGGCATAGCTTGCATATTAATGATGTGGTTGGAGAACTTGTCCTGCTCATCCGAGTCTTGTTCCACGTCAGGCGACAACTTACACACACCGCTTAGTGCTTTCAGCTAAGCAAAACAAGGAAAACCTTACACCAAATCCTCCAGCACTCAATTGCACTCAGCGGTTTCTGTCTTTGAAGAGGGTTTGGTCTCCCAGGCATAACATTTCTACGTCCATGAAGATAGCCCACACAATCATGGGGAAGTAGTGATGCACCTGCGATGGCGATATCATTGCGGTGATTCCGACAAAAGTTGCCAAACGAAGCGTTTGCGATAGCAGCGGGCAATTGTACATCCCGACAAAGAAACGCCACTCCTGCCAGTACTAGCGCCACCTGGTAAAATGTAAGAACTATCTCCGTACAGCTAGTGTACAAACGAAAATGTACCGTGTAGGACCGCTAAACTCTCAGAGGGCGTGATCCTGGCATTTTTACCATTACAAGCTAAGCCCACAACCGACAAGGCAGCCGTCCGCTGTCCCAGGGTTGAACAGGTCGGGATTGAATTAGATCGCTGAGCGCTAAAGGCTCGTGAATGTCATCTTCAAGAATTCAAGTTTGATGTTTCAACGTTGACAGGACCTCATACGCATGGATAAGGTTACTACTTTGCAATCCGTTGGACCATCACTTTCCTCATTATCTCCCGTCGTACGATCAACGATCAACGTTGACATTGTCGCGGTGGAAACTTCGGCACGTGTGCTTACCGCACTTTCGACGCATCAGCGTTCCGGTTGCAAAGGTAGGGTCGACCTCGTGAAAGATCAGAAAATCCAGAGGCTAGCTATAATAGCGTGTCTTCCATACCGTTTCTGTCATGTGGCTTCACGAGAAGTGGGTTACGGCACTTTACACCTAGTAGAGTGCACTGCCATATTTACGTTTCGGCTACTACCACTTCCAGGCGAGGAGCAAGGAAAGACAGAGATAGATTATTTGAGTCACTGATTGAACTCACTCCCAGAACTTATGTCCAGTTTGAGGGAGAAGCACTCACAGGGATAGATGATATTCTCACATGACAACTCCCTTCCCCTCGGATATGCCTCTGGATGTCGATAGTCAGTGTCGTATTTATAACACAATCCAAATTGGATTTTCCCAACTCTGGGTCTGTTACAAGAGATCTACGCTAGAACCAGACACATGCTGACGGTCGGTGCTGCATGGCCACACAATCCATGGTGTCAGGAAGATAGATCAGTATCGTTCAAGACCGGCGTGTTGCTGCAACTTACTTAGATCCATGACTTGGCTAAGCGCCCACTGTTACACCGAGGAAGTAAGGCTGAGGTGGCTATGTTTATCCAGTGTTATTCATGACGCCTGCACCGTCGTAGTGGAAGGTTATCACTGTAGACAGCAACACTAGCGCCGAACGATGAGATGACGATAACGTGGATGAGCGTATGGAATTCGGTACGGTGAGCGGGAGAGAATCGGTCCAAACACAGAACAAACATCGTGCGCCGCGGGTGTGTTCGCGTCAGGAATGGCTAGCAGCTGTTTCGAGTCTTGGACCGCTTATCTGCGAATCACATCTTCGGGGATTGGCGCGGTCAAGCGCTACCATAGCTGTAATGGGAAATCCAGGCGGTGTGCAAAACTCCTTGGGACAATTTGAGCCACTTCAACCTTACTTTGGCCCTGCGGTGATAGAGCTCCGGTAAAAGGCTCTCAGTTTCAGTAAAACTTTCTTTTAACTCTTCTTATTCACAGCATTACCAACGCAGGCTATGATTGAAGCTGCAAACTCATCGGCAAGGAGGACGTCCAACTAGTCCCGGAATTATATGACAGGAAACTTTGGGATTGAGCGGGGCCGAGATGTAATCTGGTTGCCGACATCGTGCCCAGTCCGGTGCAACTTGAACAAGGCTCCGAGCCGTGAATATCACAGAAATTCGGGTTGTTAACCACAATAAGATATGGCCAAACCACTAACTTGTCATTGAATTTCCTCCCGTAGGCTTCTAACGTTCATTCACTGGCGCTACGGTCCTGTGCTTCAACCCCTATGCACTCTTTCGCCAAGCTGTTTCTAGCGGCTCTCCCATTCACCGCCATGGTTGATGGTGGCCGTTTCTGGAACCCGCGTCACCACCGCACTGGTGCTCGTAGTAGTCAACCTGTCGGTAAAACCTATATGATAGAAGACTTTTATCAGGGAGAAGATTTCTTCAAGGACGTACCACCTATCTAGTTTCAACTCTTGTCTTGGCTAATTGTCCTCCATCCATCTAGTGACTGGACTTTCTTCGTTGGCAAGGATCCCACTGGTGGAAATGTCATCTACCAAAGCCAAGCAGACGCGCAGTCCAAGGGACTTGCTTATGTCAACGCCTGCGACAACTCGTTGATCCTTGCAGTAGATTCAATCAGCACCGTCCCTGCTGGCGGCCAGCGTGCCTCGTGTGTAAAGACCGTGTTCATTGTATCTATGAGCCTCATTACAGTTGCAGCGTCCGGATTGTGTCTGAGAAGAGCTACAACAGCGGCCTCTTTATCTTTGACGCCTCCTACATGCCCGTAGGTTGTTCTACGTGGCCTAGTTTCTGGACCGTTGGCCCGAACTGGCCCTTGGCGGGTGAAATCGATATTGTCGAGGGTGTGAATAATCAGGCGACAAACCAGATGACGCTTCATACTGGCGGCACGAACCAAACTTGCATCAACGAAATCACAAATAGCACCCAACAGTTTACGGGCCAGATCAGGGGGACCAACTGTTACAGCACCAGACACGCAGACTCAGGCTGCGGCATCATGGACACAGACACAAGGTTTGTACCGCACATATCTCTATCTCACGTGTCAATAGGGATCTAATGGTTCTGCATGATAGCTCTTTTGCGCATGGCTTCAACAATGCAGAGGGCGGTGTCTTTGCACTTCTGTGGGATAACTCCATTGGCATGTCAATGTGGCACTTCGCTCGTGCTAACATCCCTGCGGATCTCATAGCCAAAACGCCCAAGCCTTCCACATGGGGCATTCCAGCCGGGTTCTGGTCTTCGCAAAGCTGCGATATGGTGACCAACTTTTATGAGCAACAGATGATCATCGACACTACCATCTGCGGCGACTTTGCAGGTGGCAGTGCCTACGCCCGATCTGGATGCCCAGGAATATGTTCTGATATGGTCGCTAATGCTGCCAACTACGTTGGTAAGTTTGATGGGATGCCGAACTATTTTGCCCTCTCAGCGTTCCGTTTTGTTGTAGATGCCAAGTGGATCATCAATTATGTCGCCGTCTACCAGTAACATCGACCTCAATTCCTCATGATCACATTTACGTCTGTAAGCATGTTCAACTCTTGTTGACAACGAAACAGACTGATTGGTCATACACTTTAAGGATCTTAATGACCGCCTTACGATGTCAAGACGTCCAGGAAGCATACGAATTATGGTAAGTAGATCACCGCTATTCGAACGCTGGAATTCAATGCTCATACATGCCAAAGACAACACAGGCTACAATTAGGTATGTAGCCCATATGGTGGTCCATGGCCATGGAGATCAAGGAGGCCCGGATAAGCCGGCTCGTTTTTGGGAGAATACAATGGAGTTAGATCGCCACTGATTAAGATAATGTTAATCACAGCGGAGTTTAAGCGTCCAATCGTCCATATGGTGGTGGTCTCGTGCAAGCCTTCGCGAGCAATTGGCGCAGATAGAGTTATTCAGATCAAGACCCATGGTCATCCTTGAACCGACTTCTGTGAGATTCTCTTTGCTATGAACGGCTTGCACCTGTCTACATCAGGTCAGCTGCAGTTCGCCTCCCTCCCTGCACGTTTGGTACGTACCTGAACAACACAAAGAAAAAAACCGTTGAATTTACTCCCGGAACGTTCTTGAGAAAGCAATTTCCGATGCCGTGTAAATGTCACAGGACCTAAGTACCAAATTTGGATGCAGCTGGGGAGGTCTATTTTTAGACTTCTGAGCTTGAATCAGTCTTCAGCGTTTTCAGCATCAATATTAATCGTGCGTGTCGCTATCTTGACTTCTGATTTACACCATTTCTACTGCAGCACGCTTTGAAGCTGCAAACGTCGACAACAGAGATTGACTAACCGGTCTTGGAATACAATGCATGGTGATGGTTGGATTGAGGACAAAAGGACTGTTTAGCGTAATTGGGGCCCCGATATTATAAGGTCGCCGAGTGTGGCCGAGGCACTTCCAAGGTAATGCGGCAGTGTGGCAGCTCGCAGCAACGAGGTTCGTGAAACCGTTACATTTTGATGTTATAAACCCCTTGAACGCCTCATCAGCGTTTCTTTATTCCACTTTCCACACCTTCCTCTTTAAATTTCACTGCTGTTTCAATCCTTTCTTTCAATCATTTTGACGACTGCTTCCCCTTACTTTCCTTTACTTCACGATGCACGGACTCTCTAAGCTCTTTCTAGCTGCTCTCTCATTGACCACCCTGGTTGGTGCTCACCGACAGTCGCGTGCGCACTCGCGTCACCGCCGTACTACTGTCCGTCGACAGTCTTCCAACAAAACATACACAATTCAAGACTTTTATCAGGGGGAAGACTTCATCAAGTACGTACTACTTATCATATGTACAATTTCAATGCGGAACTCGGCTAATTACCCATCTAGTCAATGGGACTTTTTCACGGGTACGGACCCCACTGGTGGCAACGTCAACTACCAAAGTAAATCGGACGCACAGTCTAAGGGACTTGCATATGTCAATGACTGCGATAATTCGACAGTTCTTGCAGTTGACTCAACCAGCACCGTTGCTTCCGGCGGCAAGCGTGACTCGTGCGTAATACTCGTGTTCATTTTGATTTATGAGTATTCATCACGAGCGCAGCGTTCGTATCACATCTCAGAAGAGCTACAACAGCGGTCTCTTTGTCATTGACGCTTCGAACATGCCTGTCGGCTGTTCTACGTGGCCCAGTTTCTGGACCGTGGGCCCGAACTGGCCCTCGGCAGGTGAAATCGACATTATCGAGGGCGTGAATAACCAGGCGACAAACCAGATGACGCTTCATAGTGGCACAAGCCAAAGTTGTGCTATCGCAAAGTCAAATAGTAGTACCGACCGCTTTACTGGCCAGGTCCTTGGGACCAACTGTTACAGCACCGAGAATGCGGACGCAGGCTGCGGTGTTGAGGACACAGACACGAGGTTTGCACTGCATCTTTTTCCCATCCACCAGCTTGGACCTAATGTGTCCTTATGGCAGGTCTTTTGGATATGGCTTCAATAACGCGGATGGTGGTGTCTTTGCACTGCTTTGGGACAACTCCTCTGGCATGTCGATGTGGCACTTCGCTCGTGCTGACATCCCTGCAGATCTCATAGCCCAAACGCCCAAACCTTCCACTTGGAGCACTCCAGCTGGTTTCTGGTCTGCACAAAGTTGTGACATATCAGCCAACTTTTACGACCACCAGATGGTCATTGACACAACTATCTGCGGTAACTGGGCAGGTGGCAGTGCCTACTCCAGTTCTGGATGCCCAGGAACGTGCTCAGATATGGTCGCTAATGCTACCAACTACGTTGGTAAGTTTTCTTGGGTTATTTGTTCATGTCGCACCGCTTTAATGCTGTTGTAGATGCCAAGTGGGTTATCAACTACGTTGCCGTCTACCAGTGAACATTTGCTTTAAACCTTCATTATTTGCATTGCATCATATCCACATCATACCCTGCTTTCAGCACATCGTCACTTGCATCTATATATTTTCTGTTTACTGGGAGGATCGATCAATGTTTGCATATGTTGCGCTGGTCGCTCACTCACTGCACATTTTGAGGGTGATACAGCACCCATGAACTACTTACAGATAATTAGACTCGGTTACTCGGAATACATCGTTATGCTTGAAGCTTGTATGTTGTATCAATCATGCATATTGCCATTGCACACATGTTCTGCTCTGAGAGATTACCAGCGAGATAATTTCAAATCCCGACCCACTGATGTACAATTGTCTGATATTATCAATTACCGTGTCACCTAGCTCTAAAAATTGCGCTTGGTTCATGTCAGTTCTATCAATCATCGATATTGATCATCCTCAGTAACGACGTAGCCATGGCTATGTATTTGTATTATGAAACCGGAAGGAGGTTAGTCTCATCGACTGCCAGTTGATCCTTTGGGCATCAACGTAACCGTCACGTTGCAACCTAACAGTTCAAGTTGCATGTTCCATCGGAAGTTTTCAGATCTATACGCAAACGAGAAGGACCCCGATTTATCCATCCCTGCGTCCACTTTGTCGAAACCTCGCCTTCTCGGTCATCATTGCCCTCACGGTTGCACTGACTCGTTCACCACTGGAATGTACATCCCTCTCCTTTGTTTTTTTTGTTCATCGGAACATCTCGGTACCCTCGTTGACTCCGTCATCGACCACAATTCGAAAGGATATGAAATCTATGGCCTTTGCCAGCATCTGCCATGTGTGTTTTGAACGTTAATTTCCAGACCATCCCGAGAGAAGTGATTCATGAACTGCCGCCCACACAATACAAGCCACCCGGAGACACTTATTTATACGCGGACTTGTGGAAAACGGTCCAGTCTCCCACAGGGACCTTCTATCCGCTCAATATTGGCAGTTGTCGTCGTTACGAATTATCACGTATGTTTACAGTTCGGTTCATCCAAGCCTCTGATAAGTTGACAAAAGGCTGCCGCTCTCTCAACAGGTTTGATGGCTCTGTCAAGCATGTGCGGCAGAATGCTACCTGGCGGAACATGTGATGTAATGGACGTCTCGACAATTCAAGATTAAACGACTCAGGCCCCATCACACGACGCCGGGACGTACCGTACAGTAGACGCGGTCTTTGGAGGCTAATAAATTTGTTCAAAATAAATTTCATTCGCGTCTTACTCCATTGTATCCGACCATTGGTACTTACGAAACCCGATCGACCTAACCCAGACCTTCGGGAAGTGAAATACCGTCTAATTTGAGCTCCTTTGCTGCCGCGGTGATAATGCTCTATAGCGCTTGAGCCTCGAGGACTAGGTAAACTTTTTCAGCCAGCAGTTTAGCCGTGGATATTTTGACTCCGTTGTTTACAGTGCTGCAATTACAATCTATGAAACTGTAATTTCTCGATAAGGAGGGATGACCGATCGAGTCCCGGGATACGAGTGGTGGTTAGATTGAGGTCAAGGCCCGCGGTATGATAAGATCCCGAAGGTGACCGACGCGAATACTAATTCGATCGGTCTGCTTAGGGGAGGCTAGCCGAAGCGAAGTAATCTTCATGAAGCAACGAGGTTAGTGACTGTCATTTCTGATGTTGCAACCAGAATAAAACCCCATAGCAAACGTTGTTATCAACGTTGCATTTAATATCTCTCTTCTGTTTCATTGCTGTTCCATTGTTTCGAACGACTGCTGAGCTTGTTCTTCCCTGCGCGATGGATTCTTTCTATAAACTCTTTCTAGCGACCCTCCCATTGACCACCCTAGTTGGTGCTCACTTGCACCCACGTCACCGCCATATCGCTACGTCGACTGACAAAACCTATACGATTCAAGACTTTTACGCGGGGGATGGTTTCTTCGAGCACGTGCCATTTACGTAGTTTCAACTCATAACCCAGCTAATAGTCTTTCATCTACCTAGTGACTGGGACTTCTATACTGGCTCAGATCCCACTGGTGGAAATGTCATCTACCAAAACAAGTCAGCCGCGCAGTCTAAGGGACTTGCATACGTCAATGACTCTGACTATTCGACGGTCCTTGCAGTTGATTCAACCAGCACTGTTGCCGCTGGCGGCGATCGCGACTCGTATGCAATATTCGTCTTCACTATAACCTATGCGCTGAACCACAGTCACAGCGTTCGTATCACATCTCAAAATAGCTACAACGGCGGGCTCTTTGTGATGGATGCCTCAAAAATGCCCGTCGGCTGTTCTACATGGCCTAGTTTCTGGACCGTTGGACCGGACTGGCCATATGGAGGTGAAATTGACATTGTCGAGGGTATCAATGATCAGGCGAAAAATCAGATGACACTTCATAGTGGCACAAACCACACCTGCACCATCGATACGGACGATTCCGACGAGTTTACAGGCTCTGTCCTCTCGAGCAACTGCTACAGCACTGAGACCTCGGACTCGGGCTGCAGCATCATGGATAATAGCTCAACGTTAGTATCTGTACTTTGTTCGTCATTTTCAAACTAACGGTCCCCGGGGCAGGTCTTTTGCATATGGCTTCAACAATGCAGGGGGCGGTGTCTTTGCGCTTCTATGGGACAATTCCACTGGCATGTCAATGTGGCACTTCGCTCGGGCTGACATCCCTGATGACCTCACGGCCCAAGTACCTACACCTTCCACCTGGGGCACTCCATCTGGTTTCTGGTCTGCAAAAACTTGCGACATAACAGACAACTTCTACGACCAGCAGATGGTCATTGACACAACCATCTGCGGCAATTGGGCAGGTGGCGACGCTTACTCCAGTTCTGGATGCCCAGGAAAGTGCACGGATATGGTTGCCAACGCTACTAACTACGTCGGTAAGAGTTCATCGGATGTTGAATCCCTCCCCATTGTTCATTGTTCCGTTGTAGATGCTAAGTGGGTCATCAACTACGTCGCCGTCTATCAGTAAACATTCGCCTCAACCATTTATTCGTGTTTTGCTGTCATCCTATCATAGACATTGCTGGATATTCAAGTTCGTACTATCATAATTCATCATTTTAGAATGCATCAAGTACAGTAATCATTTCATCATCGGGTGAAACCTCGGGATTGGAGGAAATAGAGAATTGAATGTCCAACACTTACAAGTATCGATGTCTTGTCCTGGTGGTCTCGGAACGTAAGCTCACCGTCTAGGCCGCATGAAGCAGCTCGCAAATGACCTCTTCGACAAGCACGTATTGGTAGCTTCAAGCTATGGCAATGCACCAATTGTGAAATACCTGATCAGCGAAAGAGTGGCGCCTTTGACAGATCCATTGCAAACTCGTAGAATTCGAGCGGCCTCGAGATACTTTTGCCAGAAGTCATACAATCGCGAGAAACATGCCGCAGGAGGGTTTGCAGCACTGTATCTGCATGATAAGTCTGGACCTGCTCAATGTCGCGCTGAATCTAAGGCAGACTTGTTCAATACTTGCTGAATGTTGGGTGCACTCCATTAAAAGCAGCTCATTGGACAGATGTGGTCGCTGATGGATCGCCACCCTCGGTACGATTGATCTTGATGTAAGAGATGAGGCGTGTTTCGGCGTCCAAATACACCTCGGTTCTGACTCGGCTATCCGAATTTGCGGCAACTTTCTTCTTGGGCGCCATGAGACACACACGACTGTCAATCGCCCTTGGAATGACGAGAAACGAGCAGAGGAACAAGATACGAGTATAGGCTTAGCTGGTATATTGGCGCGTAAAAGTAGAAGATGAATCTTCGATTGTCGCGCGCACGTGACGCCGAGCCGAAGGGTATTAGTATTACTAGCAGTTCCAAACCCACAGCTGGCACTGTAATCAGATATGTCATCTGCACATAAGTCCCAGGCGCGTGCTTCGAAGTACAATCAAACTCGATGAAGAGGGAACCCGTTGCAAACGCGCAGTAGACAAAAAACTCGCTACCACCGATATGATTTAGATATCTAAGGTTCAAGCCACTCTTTCGGCTCCTTCCGAGTACTGTCAAGCTCAGCACGTAACTGATCTGCATCGCTCTAGAGCCAAAGGCCTGCTCGTTCTCTTTCTCGTCGTGCCAACGAGCCAGTAGTTTTTGCTGATCTATTTATGTCAGCATTTGTCTGATATAGCTTCGTCAGCATGAGCATTACTCCGTACTAGTCACCTTGCTCCAAGTTGTACGTGTCATGGGGTTTGTGAGACTAATATGAGGACAAGAAAAAGGATTACAAGTCCTTCATCCCCGAGCATTGGATAACGCATCTCGTGATGACATTCCTGCCAAACTGGTTAGCAGAGTGGCAGAACTTCTGCCTACAACACGACTCCTATTACGTTTATGACGTGCCCTTGATTCACTGTTCGGTCCCTTCCTACTAGTAGATTCTATTGTTGCTGCCGCTCTGCCAACTTGGTGGTTCAGCTAGGCAGATGCCGCCTACATAGCAGAATCTGCGAGACCATGTGAGTCGGCAGTTCGAATACCATTCACTAATCGATCCCTAAAGTGCGAGTTAGGAACATATCATACGACGCCGGAATGTACCGTGCAATGGAGGCAGTGAGTTATTTGTATGTCAACGTTCAAACGGAATCTCAGAGCATTGACGCCTTATAATTACCCATCCTTTGACTAGCCGACCCTGATGAACACAGCTCGGACTTTAGGGAAGTACAAAACCGTCTAATTTGAGCTACTTTGGCGCTGCGGGGATAGAGCTCTGCAGAGTTCGAGCCTCGAGGGCTAGACTCATTCGGCCGGCACTTCAGTTTCAGCAATGCATGTTTTGACTCCTGTTATTTACAGGATTGCCATTGCAGAACATGAAGTTGCCTTGACAAAGATAGACGACGAGGGAAGGCCAAGCAATTCTTAAGTGCAAAGAGTGGTGATTTGCATCTAGGACAAAATGAGATGAATCATGGCCGTAATAAGATAAGGTCCCGAACTTCGGTGACCGATGCGAATTACAAAGGAGCGACTGAAATACTTGTCTGGCTAGGAGAGGCTAGCCGGAGCAAGGTAATGGAGGTACTCCCCGAGGCAACGAGGTAGGTGAACGTTATTTTCAATGCACCGAACACGATAAAACCCCATTGCTAAAGTTACTATCAGTAGTGCATTACTTTCCCCCCTCCTGCCGTTTCATTTTTTGGACTACTTGAGCCTTCCTCTCGCTTGCATTACGTCGCACGATGCATTCTCTCTTTAAAGTTTATCTAGCGACGCTCCCATTGACCAACCTGGTTGGTGCTCGCCAATACTCCCCCTTGCGTTACAGCCGTGCTGCTAAGACCTACTCCATTCAAGACTATTATCAGGGGGAGGATTTCTTCAAGTGCGTACCACTTAGCTATTTTTAACTTGCAATTCGGCTAATGCTCTTTCCACCCATCTAGTGACTGGGACTTCTATACTGGCTCGGACCCTAGTGGTGGGAATGTTGACTACCAAAGCAAATCAGACGCACAGTCTAAGGGGCTTGCATATGTCAATGGCACCTCCGACTCTGACAACGACAATGACAACGACAATGATAACGGTGATACCAACATCGCTTCCTCTTCCTCTTCCTCCTCGTCCCCGATAGTCCTAGCAATCGATTCAACTAGCACAGTTGCTGCAGGCGGCTACCGTGACGCGTGCGTAAAGACAGTGTCTATTTATATCATACTTGCGCCTCACCGCAGTTGCAGTGTGCGTATCTCATCTTCGAAGAGCTACACTGGCGGGCTCTTTGTCTTAGATGCCTCCAAAATGCCTGTTGGCTGTTCTACGTGGCCTAGTTTCTGGACCGTTGGACCGGACTGGCCATATGGAGGTGAAATTGACATTGTCGAGGGTATCAATGATCAGGCGAAAAATCAGATGACACTTCATAGTGGCACAGACAAAACCTGCACCATCGATACGGATGATTCTGATGAGTATACAGGCTCTGTCCTCTCGAGCAACTGCTACAGCACCGAGTCCTCGGACTCGGGCTGCAGTATCATGGATAGTAGCTCAACGTTAGTATCTCTCCCTCGTTCGTCATTCCCAACCTAACGGCCCCCGGGGCAGGTCTTTTGCGTATGGCTTCAACGATGCGGGTGGAGGTGTCTTTGCACTTCTATGGGACAATTCCACTGGCATGTCAATGTGGCACTTCGCTCGGTCTGACATCCCTGACGACCTCACGGCCCAAGCACCCACACCTTCCACTTGGGGCACTCCATCTGGTTTCTGGTCTGAAAAAACTTGCGACATAACAGACAACTTCTATGAACACCAGATGGTCATTGACACAACCATCTGCGGCAACTGGGCAGGTGGCGACGCTTACTCCAAGTCTGGATGCTCAGGGAAGTGCACGGATATGGTTGCCAATGCTAGCAACTACGTTGGTGAGTTTTGGCTGGATGTTTATTTATTTTATAACGCTCAGTCTTCTGTTGTAGATGCCAAGTGGGTCATCAACTATGTCGCCGTTTACCAATGAACACCTGGCGTCGACCCCCTACTTTGTTGCTCTACAGCGTTATTTGTATCAATTTTTTCTTTTCTTTGACGAATATTGTTCTCTTGTTATATATGACAGGCTAGTCGCTTTCTTTTCTGCTAGGGATTTGTAGAATTTGGAGGTCCAGGACTCCGTGATTGAGCATTTGTACTACTTACAAGTTACGACTGATTCATGATTAGACTCAATCACCTAAAATACATTGGACCTATAGCAGTCGATATGCTGTTTCGTGTACGTTGCTATTAAGTAGATAGTTGTCAAGTTTTCGCGGTAACGCAGACGATGAGGCCTAGGATTCAAATCTTGGTCGTGTTGGAGTTGGGCCACACGTGAATGGGTTCACTTACGTAATGATCTAACCTCCATGCGTTCGAAAAGGGGATATGTTCACACACACACCTTTTGTTAACTGACCACATCCTGCAAACCGATGGATTCCCAGCAGCAGCAGCCGCCAGTCCCGATATCCGACATCATCACGACAGCGTGGCCAAGAAGAGCAGTCAAGGTTTGTGCTTAACGTTCACGCTCCCTTTTAATGTTAACTTCTCAAGAATATCACTAGGCATGTGCTAGTTGCAGGTAATCATCTCGTGATTGAGGGGCACCCCTCATGTCCTAATATTCTTCCCCTGCAGGCGCGACAAAATACGCTGCGATAATCAAAAGTAGGCTTTGCCTCTATTCTGATTTATTTCCATTTAATTTATGAATTGGTGTTTCCGTGATCAATTAGGCCGTGTGGAGGCTGCGTCAAGAAAGGTTATACTATTGAGCAATGTGTCGCTGGGTGCGAGAACTGTCGTAAAGCTCGTGCGCGTTGTGAAGGCGGAAAGCCTTGCCTTAGGTGTCGAGAGGAGCAGGTAGAGTGCACCGAAGGCCATCACCACCCGGTATTGCGTGCAGAACCTCCTCCCGTCTTAGTTCTCCGCGGGCCGCATCGCTCAAAACCCGACCGTGCAAAATTGGCTTGCCAGAACTGTCGTCGAGATAATAAGAAGGTGAGCTTGTGCTGTGGTTGTGGATGCGATTTTGACCTGCCCTGCGTCTAGTGTGATGATCAGCGACCTTGCTCTCGATGCATTACACGGGGAGAAGAGTGTGTTCATGTGGGAAAAGGACCTAAACTTGTTAAGCTTCGTTGCGAGGGTTGCAGGCAAGACAATAAGAAATGCGAGGATGCACGTCCGTGTAGGCAATGTGTTGAATATGGCAAGGAGTGTATCAGCGTTCAGAGGAAGGGCAGAGGTCATGGTACCCGCGTCAAAGCGGTCAGTTTTCATTTGAAGTAAGTATACATTTTCTGACAGGACCTTTTCAGGCGTGTGTATATTGCAGGTAAGTCATTAACTACGATCTAGAACCTCGCTTCAACAACCACATAGACGCGATAAGGTGAGGTGTGAAGGCGTGAGGTGGGTGGCTTTGATGTTGCTGGTATGCGCATTGGTTGACGACCGTTAGGCCATGCGTACATTGTGTGCGTAAGGGGTACCAGTGTATCGATCGCATCTGTCAAATATGCACTCAGCAAGGGGTTAGTGGCGGTTGCCCACATATCGGTGAAGGATCGGATAGTGATGGTACGCTAACCAATAGAACGTTACCTCGTACTTCATAATCACCATCTTCAGCAGCGATCGCAATGGGGAGTATGCAGCCTCCCCTCCCAACGCCAATTCAAGTTGAACAATCCTCCATGATGATGGCACCTCTGCCGTTCCCAAACCAAGTCTATGGTCCCATACCATACCATTTACTGGCGCAATCAAACCATGAAATTGGATCCTTACACGTACCTGCACTACCTCGTCCTGCTGGATCTTTTTATCCTATAGTCGACTCTCCTATCAACGGCCCTCAACCCAATATCTCTTCAGAGCGGTACGACCCATTACTTACGGGTCCAAGTGACTTTTCGAAGTCGGGCGGGTAAATAGATGAATTTTGAATATTGTTTGGAGCAGGACATTTGTAAGCTTTTTCAACGTGATACATAGAATATCGTACTGTAGTTCTGTAAGCTTTAATGCCTTCAACTCATTTCCTGGGACAAATTTCCGAGTCCATGAAGCAGGAGCATCCTTTGTTGATAAGTTTATTTGTACATGCTTGGCACCGAATCTTAAAGTGATACCACCAAGTGCAGTTCATTGTCCCCTCGTCACGTATATTTCTGTTTCTTTTTCCGCTGACCTGATACATTCTTTTATCATGAGCAATATCCTGAATTCGTCCCCGGAGAGGTTATTTTAAACATAGGCATTTCATACGTTTCCCGCTGACATGGCACTTAGACCAAAGGTTGGATCGTCCAAGATCAAATACGCCGGCAAGGCCAAGGTCAGCGCGTTATTTCACGCGATACCACGCGAATAGTTCTCTGATAAACCTTCCCAGAAGAAAAGAAGTGCTCCAAACACTACAGAGTACGCTATTAAACATATTGGACGCGTCAAATGACCTTACGTTTCGGCAGAGACACGTCAGTTGAAGAATCAGACGCGCATCAAAGTGTCGCAACTATTGATCCCCAGGAAACATCTGTAAGTTAGTTTATTTAAGCCGGGCTTGTCAATTAATGATGGATTAGCTGCATGAACCGAAAGCTACCCCGAAAAAGGTTGAGGTTTCGTGAGTCCAAAATCTAAACCTGTGCATCCATAATTCATGATTGTCTTTATGAACTATTTAGTCTCCCTGTACTTTCACCACCACAATCCCCCCGCAATTCCCAAGAATGTCAGGTACTTTCCGCCAAGCCTGTCAGTAAAGCCAAGGGATCCCATAGTCGTGCTTCATCAGTGGTATCCTTAAATCGTTCCACCCGTCATGAGAGCCCCTCTGTTCTTTCGGTTCGTGCGAAGTCATTGGATAAGAGTTCCCCTGCATCCAAAGCTAAGTACGTATCTCTGGTTCCATGGCGCTTAATGGTCACTTACCACGCTGGATGACCAGGTGCCCTGACACTCCCGATGACGACGCAGATGAGACCTCTTCAATTGCAGAATCATCTGCCGGAGGTCGAATACGCCGGTCTGAAACCGAGCGTATTCAGTATTTCAAAGACCAGTCACAATGTGATGATATGGAGGCACACCGAGTTCATTGCGCTCGATGCGACAAATGGATTAACCTTGGCAAGAGACAAACATATACTGTTCGTCCTTGGGAGATCCATCGACGGAAATGTGACCCACGATCCCCTTTATCGAAGAAGTTAGTCGATTTGCACTCTAAAATTAAAACTGACTTATCCTGTGAACAGGAGCCGCCGGAGTAAGACCGAAGTAGAAAAACCCGAAGAAGAGGTTCCGGTATCAGAATTGAGTCAGGATATTACCAAACAACCTTCACCTCAGCCGGCTCAGCAGAGTGACGCCGAAAGGAAAGCTTTACTAGAAGAGGATCCCCGTGCTCAAGAGGTCAAACCACATGAAGTTCTTTGTCGATCCTGCCAGAAATGGATCAAGCTGTCGATCGATCATTCCTACCTTCTTGGAAATTGGCATGCTCATCAACAACGGTGTTCGGGTGTCGTGTGAGTGATCTTTTTTCTCTTGAATTTTACCACACTTCTGCTGACTGGCGATTTAATAAGACCCAGCAGCCGAGTGGCTACCGCAGAGAGAAAATATAGCCTGCTGAATGACCCTCAAGCGAAGTCGTCTTCCGCTCGACATGTCGAGTGTGCTTTTTGCAGGACGAATGTCGAGCTGGACGGTGTAGCTCAGTATGATTTGACCAAGTGGCACGAGCATAAAGCGAAGTGTTCCTCGTGAGTGAATATTATTTTACTGGCGTTCTTACAAGTAACAGTGGCTGTAGTCATATTATTCAACCCACTCCAAAGGCTCTTGGTTCGCGACTTTCGCGTATTTTCCCTCCACCACCCGGTCAGACTGTCACTCAAACTCCTATAAGAGAGGTACACAAACCCCCTACATCCTTGAGTTCAACGCCTACAGACGCCACAGCCATTAATGGCAACTCCACATATCGCATTGGGGAGAAACGTGCTCGGGACGAAGAAGACGCTGGAGAAGACCGTCCTATGAATCGTCCGAGAACCGTAGCCTACCAAGCGCCCGAGAATGAGGCGCCAGGTCCGTGGGGTTGGTTTATGCAGCCTTTCAAAGCTTTCATGCGTGGTTTCCGTGAAGGCTTAGGTACTCCATCTACGTAAATGTTGGCACTAGTGTTTGTGCGAGTTATGTTGTACCCCGCTCTATCTATTGTGCTTTGTTTTCTTTATAATGCTATTCAACTATTCTCCTGGATGCTTGGGGGTAAATGTAAACACGCGCGAACGAGCATGCAAGTCGACGGGAAATTCCGAAGTGTGTCCCCGCTCTCCACTTTCTTCCCGTGACTTTCGCTCTTACGCCTAACTGTCGCGCACATACAACTGAACGGTTGAGATATAGAGGTCTCTGTATTGCCAAGCGCGTAACGTGTGTGCAGCTCTTCACTTCTTCGGCATACGTTTCCAATTTCCCCCTTCCACGGAATTAGACTACAAGTCAGCGGCCACCACCACCGTCCAGACCAATAAAGCTCATTCGACGCTCCAGAAAATTGGATATTCATACCCACTGAAAATACGTTTCTCCCCCCACTGCAGTGTTTCATCCCCCCGTCATTAAAATCATGTGGGTATTTATCGCTAACCAGTACCACTGCTGCTCATTCTATTTGTGCCACTTCCGCAGGGGGTCACCGAGGAAAGATTCTAGTTTAAAAGGCATTAATGAGTGAGCATCTTTGTTGTCTTCGATCAGCCAGATATTCATCCAGTCGCTTTAAGCAGCGGAGATGCTCCCCGCCGAACAGTAGGCGAAATTGCAAGAGAGAAAAGGCTACGTGACGACCCGATGGCAGAGGTTCTTGGCCCACTTTTTGTCACTTGCAAACGCTGTGGAAATCGTATAAAACTATCCCCGAAGAGTCTGTATGATCCCTTCCATTGGCTGAAACACCGCGAACGTTGTTTAAAGAAACCAGTCGGAGCTGCCCGTGCTACCAGTCGTCCTTCGAGGGAAACAGTGAGTCGCTTTGATAGCCCTGTTTTATTTGGTGGAGTTCATGTGGTCTGTTAGATCACGGTTGAGAAAATCTCCCCTGCTTCATCGTCTAACACAGACGCCGATAATCTCACACCACCACCTCCTTTGACCCCCAATGACGATCGACGGGCAATTCCTGTCGTTCTCAAAGAAAGTTCGTCTTCGCCTGACCCGGAAGAGGTAGTCGTCGACACTTCGGTGAAAGTTGTACGTGATTTTTTTTTTGATTACCCGGGAGAAGTTCTAAATGCAGGTCCTCCAGGACTTGCCTCTGGTGGATCATGGGCACTGGCAGTCTTGGTCGTGGTCAGATTTGAGACCTCCAACCTGGTTGATGGATACCAATCTCATGCATGAAGACGACGACGACGACGACGAGCCTCCTCGAGTATCCATAATAGAGAGCGGCTCAATTCCAACCCTCTCCCCCCCTCCGGAAATACCTCCTCAAGACCACTCCTAATATCGTATACCATTGTTATATTGCATCTGTCTGTTATAGGTGTTCTCATTCTTGCTTTGTTGTCTCCATTTGCATCGCCGGTACTTTACCACACGCATATAACTAGCTACCATATTTGCCCATACCAGCATACCAGAGTAGCCAGCATTAATCTACGCATTCTATGATCTTCACTACTATTATTATGGATATCATTCCTTCTTATCCAAGTCAAAGTATTTCTTCATATGATTTAGTGATCTTCTGCAGGTGGCTGATGAATGCCGCTCTGAAGAAGATAAACTATCGCAGAATCTTGGCTTGCTCGAGAACCCCTAAACAATTATCAGTATTTTTTCCTTCTGATAAATGACCATCTCACAGGATGGCTCGCACTACGTCTCGTAACACCAGGGAACTCGATATCTCGAGTTTCTCCACACCAGGAAGGCCATCAGCCCTCGTTGGCCCTACATTGAGCAACATGACTGGTTTTCGCAGCTCTAATGCGTGCTTTACCAGCCTTGGGGCACGATGTCATCAGTGTCATAGTCACTTCACTATAATAGGCAATTGCAAGCACCTGAATGCGGAATACGTTGCCAGCGTGGTGCCGAGGACGAAAACCCTTTCAGACTCTTCAACATCATGAAACCTGCGTTGGGGTCACTACTGCAACGTGGGTAAACAAAAAACGCCCAACTTACGAGCGGTCCTTGATCCGACTTGGTATCGATTCACCAAAGAATATTACCTCTGGTTTGTACTACTTGCGTGAGAGACATACATGGAAATATGCTGTCTCTTACAAAAGAGTTCTGTTGACCCTCCAACGTACATTGCGGGCACCCTGGGACCACGAAATCGGCATAAGAAACGCCTTCCAACTCCACCTTCGAGTACGATAAATCACCAAAACGGATCTGCGAACGACGTACACACATCACCATCAGGATTTGTGCGTGGTTTTTGCCCGGTCTTCTCTAAATTGTCGACGAATGCGCTCCATTGCGGATTAGAGGCGGAAAGCCAATCTTGAAATATGTCTCTAGGGACTGTATGACCGCGCTTGCAATGTACTCGCTGCAAGCAAAATTTATCATTCGCTGAAACACCAGAAAGCGAATAAAAAACGGCCCAAAAACGTACATGGAGGGTTCCGTGCAGTTCGAGTATTTGCTTTTGAATACGATCTGGCTCCCAAAGGTGTGCGATCGCCTTCTGGTGTAACCCGTCTACATTTTGCGTCACAAGGCGAGGTAAGTATGATGCGTATTGGAGTGCAGCAATTGCATAGTGGCTAGTATTAGGCAGAGCGTCTCGGACAGGGGGGTAGCCCAAGTATGATCGAAGCCTATAACACATCAACCTGGCGGACTGACTACATTATTTGATCTCATACCAATACCGCTGCCTGTCAAGTACTGAGTTTCAGAAGTCATATGACGCGGGGGTGTTTACTAACTAACCTGAAAGCGAAACCTTTTTCACTCTGGTCAGTTAGTTCATGATACTAAGGCGCTTGCCGATGAGAAAGGTTCTGCGCCTGAATGGCGAAGTGCGCACAAGGATTGGTCTATGTCGGACGGTAACAATTAACGTCGTTCCTGGCTTCGCATGGCGAACTCACTGATAATTGGGATTCATATATCTGCCATCTTTTCCCCGGTATGCTCTGATTCCCGAAGCAACACTAACACCTGCGCCAGTAAGTAGCGTCACATTTCCTTGCGAAAGGAAATCTGCGATACGCTCGACCGCAGCAGCTGGTGAAATTGTTTGTTTTGGTGCTCCAGAGCCGGTGATAATGGTTGGTATTGAGATGCGCATGATGTCAGTTGTTGGTCTTACCTGAAGGAGATTGCGGAGTAACCGCATTGGTAGCCGGATGAGACATACAAGAATATACAACTTGTTTCTTGATCAACGACACCTCAACCGCAGATGAAATGAATCCTGCTCGACCATCTCCTGCTGTGCTGCAGACGCCAGGATTTGCTCATTATTCTGTGGTATGGTCCCCTTTTCACAATTCTCGTATCGCACTTGGATCAGCTGCCAACTTCGGTCTTGTGGGTAATGGTCGCCTGCACATGGTATCGCTGATTCCCGGAGCCGGTGGCTCACCTGCGGTGAAACTTGATAAACAGTCTGTCTGTCGACTCGACTAATAAGCCGGTGCTCATATTTCTATCAAGATACGAGACCCAGGACGGCATATACGACGTTGCATGGTCAGAGATTCACGAGAATCAACTGGTTACAGGCTCGGGAGATGGAACGCTGAAACTGTGGGACGTATTGCTCAATGTATGCCAATATCAACTCATTTCCAAATCTGAGTCAGTCAAAACCGCTCTTTGTACCTAGGACTTTCCAATACGCTCTTGGCATGAGCACAGTCGTGAAGTTTTCTCCGTTGATTGGTCGAATATCAAGAAAGACACGTTTGCATCTTCCTCATGGGATGGAAATGTCAAGCTGGTAGCTATATTGGATGCCTCGCACTACATTCAACTCAGAGAGAATATTTTGTAGTGGACACCAGAAATGCCTCGTTCAGTGACCACATTGCATGCGCACCTGTCATGTGTGTACCAGGCTCTATTCTCTCCTCATCAACCCGATATTCTCGCTACATGTTCAACAGATGGAACTATGAAAATATTCGATCTTCGTTCCCCCGCTTATGCCACTGGCGCCGCCACGAATTCTTTCACGCACCCCGTGTCTGCTGCAGTCTTGACCGTCCCTGCATCTGGAACTGAATTGCTCTCCCTTGATTGGAATAAGTATCGACCTTTTGTGCTGGCAACCGCTGGCGTTGACAAGATGGTGAAGGTGTGGGATTGTCGGATGGTTCAGAGCGCCAACCCGAGTGCTCAAGCAATTGGTGGCGTTTGCGAGGTCCAGCTTCCAGGTCATGAATATGCAGTGCGAAAGGTCCAATGGAGTCCTCATCGCCCAGACCTTTTGGCTACAGCTAGCTATGACATGACGTGTAGGATGTACGTGAATTTCTGCAATAGGTCGCGCAAATCTAATGTGACATGGGTTGATGTAGATGGTCTTCCAACCCATCCGCAGGGGGATCCAATCTCCTTCAAGTCCATGATCCTCATACGGAATTTGCGACTGGTTGTAGTTGGTCCCTCTATGATGAAGGATTAATTGCAAGCTGTGGATGGGATGGGAAATTATTTGTATTCCGTGCTTAGATGAGCATTGTCACTTCTATGTTGCGTCTTCGCGCTGCTGTGACTGGGCACAGAATTTTCTGCTGGAGACAGATGGCAGACGATTTCTATTGCAATGGACTGAAATGCTTCGTGGTGTCTTTAACACTTACACTCACCTAAAGTGCTCTTCTGGGTATAGATGTCAGACTGTATCTGACTAATCTTCGAGACTATCCGTTTTTTCTTCCTGCCGACAACCCAGTTCCCCGTATCAGGCGCAGCAATTCACCTCGCCCGGTCCAATCGTAGTGCAGGTTATGCGAGGCTAAATAATCTCTATTGTACGAAATATACGTGCAGTGACCACAGTTTGACTTGCAGCTATCTATGACATGTCTTATTGTAGGAATGAGTACTAGTATTAGCTCGTAGTGTTGCCCAGACGTTAATTTTTAACAGGACACCCACATGACGAACTCGTTGATGCGGCCAACTACTGGTGATCGATAATCTAATCCTATCAACATGAACCATTGCATCTTCGGAGCGCTCGGTCTGCGCTGCAGGATTGTTCAGTGGAAACGATTGAATATAGGGGCTAAATATACATTTCTACGCTGTTTGTCTTTGAGTTGACGATGTTAAGTCCCGACTAGCTACTAGCAACAGGTGGGTGGTGACAAAGGGTATGAGACTGGACCAGCATCTTGAACTGCTTCATTTTTTTTCATCTTCAGATTGATAATCCAATGCAGGCACCTTTGATTCTGTCAACAAATATTACGCAGGGGCATCATTCGCGTAATACCAAAAATCGGGATGTCATAGAGGACGGTCCTGAGGACATCATGTCTACCTCTCTCCAGAATCTTTACGACTATATTCCGGTTTCCCACTCCGCCCCCGGATCGACGTTTACTTATACCATCAAACATAACGGAGAAGGCTCAGCACAAAGACAGATCACCCTTCAGACGCCAGACACGCAAGCAAGCAATTGGTCTTTGCATGCTTCATCCGTCTGGCAATCCTCTATTCACATTGCAGATCACATTGAATATCTGCAGTTGGATCGCTTCAGCGATCGAAAGATATTGCGTGTCCTGGAGCTTGGTGCTGGCGCTGGGTTGCCTTCGATCATGATCGCGCGGACCACGCCCAATGCTACTGTTGTAGTCAGTGATTATCCGGACGAAAAACTCATATGCACATTATCTGATAATATTCGAAACCATACTTCGGAACGTTGCTGGATTGTCCCCTACGCTTGGGGTGACGATATATCCCCACTCCTCACACCCGCCCAGCAGAACCCTGGAGGTTCGGCGCTCTTTGATATCATCGTCGCGGCTGATACGCTGTGGAATCCTGAAACCCATGTTCAGTTTATCAACACGCTTTGCATGTGTCTCAATCACAGCCCAGATGCTCGCGTACATCTTGTCGCTGGTCTACACACGGGAAGGTACACCCTTCAATCATTCATGAATGCTGTTATAATGCACAGACTTCAAGTAGAAAGTGTGGTGGAGAGGGAAGTTATGGATGGCGTTCAAAGGTTATGGGATGTTACACGCGCTGAGAGTGAAGATGAAAGGGAGAAACGAAAGTGGGTAGTCTGGATGGTCCTGAAATGGGTGTGAAATAACAAGATTTGCGATGTAAAGTACAATCTGGTTGCGTCTAAACTCGGTACTATGAGTACAGCTATTAGGAGTTAATAAGAGCATAATCGTTAAGCAACAGGTTGTCATGATATAAATTTCATGAGTATTAAGGTACGTTAGGGTATGCTGGAGTGTCCCCGAAGGTCAGAACACGGATGACAGTTTGACCCTCGTGTTCCTGTGACGAATTTCAGGGGCTAGTAATTTAGAAGGCAAGAATACGTACGTTGTATAAGACCACCGCGTCTTCTGTGGCATTGACCCAAGTGATGCTTTGCACTTGTGTGGTACTCGTTCTGATAAAGTCGGCTGCGCCAGCCTTGAAAATTTTACTGGCAGTAGCCCATTTCTCATTCCACGACCAAGCAGACGGCAGCGGTGAGATTGATCGCAGGCACTCTGCCGCATAGTCATTAAAGTCGAGCACGTGAAGACGACTTCGGGAATCGGCCACACAGTTCTCTTCACCAACGCTCTGGAAAAATACCAGTTTTCTACCAACAACCTCGAAGGCATGCGCTTCTGAATTGTCTGGCAAATGAATCACCATACAGCGGTCCTGCCATTCCTCCCATGATAGAGTCCTATCGCCAAGACTAGGTGGCTGAAAGAGCGATTCCTTCATCACCAGTGCCACTTTCTTAGAGCATCCTGCCGGTATTGAATGGGGGGGAAATTCGACAAGGATAACAGTTGCACGCTGAGACGGATCGAAGTGGAAGAAAGTTCCCGTTGGAGGAGTAACACCGGGCTTGAGAGAGGTGTTAGGACATATATGCAGAAATGATATCGCCTTCCACGATCCTGGAAAATCATAAGATACTACCTGAGCTGAGTGTAATCGTCTATCATCCGGTATATGGTGGATAGTGATTTGAGGGGAGCGCTTGTCACGTTCGTGAAGGTACAACCCGTCCGAACTTTGTTCCCAAGTGGAAGCAGCAGATTCTCCGCTATCGTTGTCCTCATCCTCATCAGGATAGGATAGCACCATCAAACACGATTCGCTAAGGATATCGAACGAGAGGAGGTCACCAGTAAACTGTAGCATTTTAGAACCTGACGGGCCCTTGTGGATTAGGGGAACACATTACCCGTTGTTGTTGGTCATTACCAGTGTGCCAGTTGACTAGAACAAATTCTGTTGTTCCTTCACCCTCCTCAACTCCCAGACGTACAGATAGACCGACCATGATTCCATAGATCTGAACCCGTTCTATGGAAATGCGATGGCCTGGAGGCAAAGTGCCCCACCAGTCTGTTTGGAATTGAAAACGCAGGTTTTGAGCCTGTGGGTGTTGCTGGCATGTCCACATATTGAGAAAGTGAAGTGAAGCAGTTATGGGTCCATGCCTGGCGTATTGGTCAGTATGGACAGAGACACCAGCCGTAATTATCTTACTGTGAAGGAAAATGAAGCTCTGCAAGCACCAAAAGATTCTGAACAGCATCAATGGCGACCTTGCGGATTTCAAAAGGCAAATTAAATTTGCAGTATTGTAATTTATCAACCGGCGGTGTCCTGTACGAGCGCAGCTCATAGATATGGAGTGACCACTGGAATAACCCGTGATAAGAGCTTTCGCTAGCGTGATAGAGAAATCTTCCGGAGACGCCAACGATCGTTGGTGTCGGGATGCGGAGCCTATCTTCTGAAGTCCAGTTTAATGTCAACCATCCTTTCCTGTGGCGGAGGAGCGAGTCCAGCTGCGCGCGTGGTGAATAAGAGCTTGCAATTCCGTCTTTCATACCGGACAAAGCAAGTTCGTATCGATATAGCAACGTCGAATAATTTGCGACGATGCCATGTATACATCGAGAACTCTATTAAATGAAACATTAAGCTGACGGACATTGACGAGCAACTCCGGCAATCATACCTTGCAGAAGTGTAGTAGTGAGATAGGATCGAGCTCTTCTAGAATGATTAAAAGCAGCTCCCTAGAGAGGCTAAAGAGCGACATGACCAGCACGCTATAACTGAATGTCCGTGTCCGTGGCCATCCTGGTCTTCGTCTTTATAGTGCAAAGCCGCCCTGATGCGCCTGACGCTGGTGACCGAAAGACAAAAGCATCGGGGCGCGCAGAGTATTTTGTCGAGAAGGGTTCAAGCGACAAGTCAAAAGATCTTATTGACGCAAAGCATGAGTACGTAGAACGAAGCCATCATCCGGACGATGTTGCCCACACCCTCGGACGGTAACTGCCTTGTCGGTTCAAACAAATTAGAAGTGGCGGGACCGAATCGCTCGCCATGTCAACCATGGAGTGAAGGTGTCATCGTTGTAATATTGTCAAGGTCTATCGTAGCTGCTGACAATAACGAAGTTGGCTAGAACGGGAAAGAAAAACAGTGTTAGTAACCCTGGAAATCTCGAACACTTATTATTTCAGCCTATCGTGGGATGGCACACCCAGCGACGCAGCCGCATGCCTTGGTGAGTAAAACCAATGCTCAAGTGGGCTGGTTCCTGTTAAGTTGTAAAGGAGGTCACAACAAAACACACTCCGAGTTGGGATGCGATGACTAATGTGTTACTAATCAACTTGTCGCTGTCCAAGTCCCTAATGATAGTACAACGACTCGGACATCCATGGTCTGCAAGAAGTGTGAATCAGTATGTCGCTTTTTTTTTCTGAGTGTGCATCCCACCGATTCTCCTTAGAAACTGTCCAAAGTTGCCGCTCCAGATCCGTTCACCTCTACATCTCAAAGTGTTAAGGATGGATCACGAAGAGTAGGCGAGAACAAGCTGCTAAGTCGACCCGGGAGCTCGAAAAACAGATTTCAGGTAAGTGAATCATGACTCTCCTTAACATGCACTTAGCGAGGCATTGGTTGTTAGCCATATCAAGGCAAATGCAAGGATTGTAAGCAGCCCGTGACGCAGAATAAAGCCAAGTACTGCCACGGTGAGTATTGCAGCACTACCAGGCAAATTCGGAGCTCATTCCGTCCTAGGTTGTGCATATAAGAAAGGCCTCTGCTCTATCTGCGGCAAACAAATATTGGATACGACCGGATATGTGATGTCTAGCAAGTAATTGAAACCTGGTGTGTTGTACCTCAAGATACCACTATAATATGATATTTAACAAGATTGTCGCACTTGGTGTTTGGAATGTGAGCGCAAGAGCCAATTCACGACTATGATCAAGGAGGCATTCGTCATCATAATGCGTGCACGACCTGCCCTATGTGCTTCTCATGTGGAGTTGGTCACAGCCGACGCTTGACTATAGAGTCCAGGTGAACCTGACTGATTGTTTCCAGTGAATATGGTGTTCACTGTTATACTATTCGGCTCAGCGAAACCGGTGACGCAAAGGCTATCTGAACGAAAAGGACCCCACTGGAACGATTCAGAGACGTCCACTACCCTACTGCGGATTCTATTCTAAATCTTCGTGCTTACATCACTAAATATTTGGTCAGGCATATTTCGGGAGGGTCAGTTGTAAGCTTCAGCTGCCTTGTCAAGGTGATCCTGGGAAACCTGATTGTCAATGGCAATTCAATTGTCCTACATCTGGCCATTCAGACAGATCTGTTCTGGATATAAAAGGTATGAAAGTCGGGCTCAGGGTGATCGCGCCAATGGACGATGTCACGCTCATGTGCTTTTTGCGTAAAAGAGCAACTGCGATTCAGCCTTTCAGTCGCAATGTTAATTTAGTACGTAGATTTATTGTACATAGATGTGACATTCCTGACGTCTATATATTTGTATGCTAAATGGTATGTCTATCCTATCTGCCATGGTTATGCCAATACGTCAAATTGCCGTATGCAGGTTGTATGGGTTTCATATGCAGTGCGTTACCGTGCTCTAGACTTTCACCTTAGCCCTCTCCTCGAATATTTCAACATCGATTGTATCCGTAGTTATGAATCTGTGAATGCTGACATGCTTGATCTGCCCATACCTCCTCAATCGACCAATTGCCTGGGTCTCGCAAGCGTCATATATCTCCTGGCTCTGGGCAAGAAGAGGGGAAAGAAAGATTCCATGGTTGGCAACCGTCAAGTTCGCACCGCTGGCGCTTTCGTCCATGACGTTCAACAGAAGTACACGCTCTTTACTGTCGTTCTGGAATTGCTCCAAGTTCTTGCTTTTCTGGGTTGCAGAGCCATTGATTTCCAAGAACTCGATCTTGTGCATTTTCAATGCATGAGCGACTTTTGCCATGAGATCGGGGAACTGAACGAAGATGAGAACCCGGTCCTTCTTCGGGATTTGGTTCCTGAGGTTAAAGACTGTTAGTATGGTCGCGAAAGCGTAACAAGACCACGTACTTGACGAGGTCCACAACCATCTCGAGTTTCTTCCCGTAGTGCTTGCCGCGTCCATCGCGAGCTTCATCATCAACTCCCAGAGTTTCTCCCTTAACAATATTGAGAGCACGAGCAGCAGCATTACATTGACCCGAGGGATGGTAAACACATTCCTCTCGGTTAGCAGCCTCCTTGACACATTTCATGCAGCCCGTGTGGCCACATGAAGACAGGACAGCAACTTCGTCCATGGGTATCTCGCTGCGCTCGCATGCTGGACACGAGACGGTTGGAGGTGTATCTCTCTGCTTCTGCAGGTCGCGCACAACAGTAAAGTAACGAAGCGACCGGACGCGTCCAACGAGTTCCTTCGTGAGCTTACGGATAATGTGCGTTTGCTCACGATGTTCCCAGACAGCCTCCTTCGTTTTCTCCGACAGGTTCATATCGCCCTTGGCCTTGTTCTTCCAGTAGGTCGAAGATAAAACTGGGACTTCAGCCTTCGTGAGAAGATCCCGAATAGTCTCCGTAGCTTCATGGTCTCCGACGCCACCTTCATCTCTGGAAACGCGGGCATACTCTTGGAACATGCTTTCTTCTGGGAGCTTGCCAATAGATTTCTCTTTCTTGACTGCCTTCTGGAGCTCCTTCAGCAGTTCTTTCTTGCAGGCCTCCAGCTGCTTGGTCCGCTCTTCGACGATGATCTCACAAGCTTTCATGGCATTCTCCTTGTCCTTGGTTTCAAGGTCGAAATGAGAGCAACGCTTCAAAAGGGCTTCCTCTGCGGTCCTGAAAGTGAATGTCAAGTAGTCGTTTTAGCAGACCATGTTTGTTCTCACTTGCTCTCGCCAAGTGCAATGTTGAGGCGCTTCTCCCGGTCACTCTCCGACTTCCTCGTGCGTTTGGCAACCATATCGATGGCGCGAAGGTGATGTTCTAGTTCCAAGTAAATCGCTCGTTCTGCGGCAGGCAAAACGACCTTGACGATGTTGAATGTGCATGGTATCTCGTCGATTTCTGCGATATTCTGAAGTGGGAGTTGAGTTCAATTACAAAGATCACGAGGAATGTATCCAACCTGCCGCACGAACATGTCAAGGAATACTTGACCGAGACTATGACGATGTGCATGCCATTCCTGCGTGTGTACTTCGCGGAATGAATGGAACTCTTCAACCTCTGCGATAACGGTCAGCACGTCCCATTTGTCTGGTCGTCAAAATCTTACTCGTCTGTTCACGGATGCGTTTCTTGATCATCGCCGACTTGCCCTCGCCACTATCATCAATACCCAGATGAATATTCAGATGTGCAGCAATAGTCTTCACAGAGCCGAAATCGTGAATGGGTGGGGTACCAGATAACACCCAGCGTCGATCACCAGTCAGTTTGGTAACCATTGAGTGTACCTTTCCGCTCAGGTAGGTATACTCGTCGACTACGATTCGCGAGAAGTGGAATACTTCCAAGGGTGGGGCGCGAGCTTGTGTCCAGTCTTTCTTGACTGCAGTGGTTCCGAGTTTCCATGGGTCGGTGTCTTCTCGCCGCTTCTGCTTTTTGGCAGGTTTGTCGTCAGAAGCTGTGGTCTTGCGCTTTTTCGAGGTTTTAGAAGACACAGGAGATGAAGGTGGGTCATCGACGTCCATGCTGTCGGTATCTTCACCAGAGCTCTTGGCTGCCTTCTTTGCCTTCTTCTTCGGGGCCGCCTTGAGACCATATTGCCTGCCCTTGCCCTTGTTACCTTTCTTCCCAACATCATCCTCATCACTCATCTCCGCGTCAGACGAAACTCCAACTGAGTGTCCATCTTCAGATGATGAGGTTGGTGGGGGCGATGGTTTCGGTGACGGCTTTGTGGAAACTCGTTTGGCTTTCAACGACTTTTTGGTAGGAACATCATCGGCGTCGTCTGAAATGTCTCCGGCGGAATCATCATCCTCATGATCATCGTGGAGATCTTCGTCTTCATAATCACTACCATTATCAGCTTCTGCTTCGTCATCTGAATCGATTACTATAGCTTTCTTGGAAGCCTTGCGTTGAAGTCGCTTTTTTGGCTGTGGCGAGTCCGAATTCTCAGCGTCCGACATCTTCGGGGTGACCGTTCTTGGCTTCTTTCGGGGCACTGTGATGACAACTTCGCAGATTTTGCCAGAAGAGGTGGGTTTGGCAGGGAAAACTGCTCTCTCCGACGAAGAATCGCTGTCATCGACTTTAACCAGAGAGGATTTCTCTTTGTCTACAGCTTCCTGATAGGCCTTCCCCTTGAGACGCTTTGGCACGATAAATAGTTGCGCCTCCAACTCCTCCTCTATTGCTAGCAGTCAGTGATGTTAAACACAAATGTATCAAACATACCGCGTTTTCGAGCGTCTCGGATGTTTGCCATGACGCTCGCGGAACCTTCAGTTTTCAGTCGTTCGACTTGATTCCGTAGGGCTTGCAGCGTGATATCGATGCGTACATTGAAGTAACGTCCATCTTGAGTAGGTAAGGAGCCTCCGGCAGCGAAGGCCTCCAAGTTGGCAAGATATACTGAGCTCTGGAACAAGTTGGAGGCAACGATGACTAGGTCCGCATCCTGAACATCTTCGATGGTGAGATTGTTGATCTGTGCGGCGGTGGAGATCTCCACAATGTTCTTGAACCGGTTGCGCGCGAATTTCTGTGCTTCTGAGCGCCATTGTCTTGTGAGATGAGGAGGAACGATGACTAGTGTGGCTTGAACAGGAACCTTGCCAATGATGTCGCCTTTCTCTTTGAACTCCTTCTTTACGCTCTTTGCGGTACAGTCGATAAGCCCCAGAGTAATTGCCGTCTTTCCATAACCGACTTGGTCTGCCAAAACACCACCTCGAATGTGTACAGGCCGCTGTGCCCGACCTTCTGCTCGCCACCCCAGAGGCTCCAGGATGGCTTCGGATATCTCTTCCTCTACGAAGGGTTCGGAATTTTCCGCTTCTCGAGCGATCATCCAAGTGAGGGAGCGGAGTTGTTCAGGACGCAATGGAAGTTTGTCCTCATCAAAGTTTGGAGGCTGTGAATGCTCTGAGTCGGACTTGTTGCTGAGGAGTCTGAAAGGAGGGTTTTGGATCTTTACGGAAGAAGCGAAATCAGTATCCAATCGCCAGCTTAGCACCGGTCGCTCAGAGCGATTCGCAGTAGGCAGTCGCGATAGAGCCCTGTGCAAGATAGAAGCAACATTGAGCCCCACTTTCACCACGCCGACCTGGTCATCCATCTTTAACTGCGTGATAAAGGGACTCGGACGAAGCTTGAGGTCCCTCTCATATTGCCCGGCCTCCTGGCTGTCTTCAATAGCGACAACTTTCTTGCCGTTCTTGGTCCACTTGATAGTGGGTGGGGCGGGGGCACAACGTTGGCAGTGGAACAAGTCATCTGGGACTTTGACAGTCTGCCAATGACTGAAATTGTCGTCCACATGTCGTATACGCTCCAGCAGCCAAGCCAAGGCCTTGAAAGTGCCACGCTCGTGAACTTTGTCAACCTCTCTCCAATTGCCGCGAGGCCACTCTGGACCCGCATTTTCAAGGAAAGGTACAGTGCACGTTAGAAGTGCATTGGCGCTTGCGCATGCATCAGTCGTGACGCTGGCTTCAAGGGCGCCTCCAGGCACAGCGAAAGACGCGTTCCCGAGCTCAAGGGGCTATAATTCAGGTGTCAGATAAAATTGGGAAAAGGTAGGTTGGGTGAACATCAACTCACTTGAACCTTGACCGACTCCGAGTGAATCCAGTGAAGAGGAACATGACATTTGACGCGCTGTTCCTCCTGGACATCCGACTGCCTCCATGAAGGGTCGAGCTTGCAGATTATGGGGCGGAACTCTCCGAAATCGTATCGCCGCATGCTCGTCGTAAAGACGAATGGATCTTCCGCGGGATTTCCGCATCTCGTCGGATCCAGCATCATGAAAAGTGGGGGCAAAGAAGCATCATCGTTGCTAGGCAGCTGTTTGTGCAAAGCACCATTGGCTGTCCCGCATTTGTCGAGGAGAACATACGTTCCGGAAATATTGCGATCAAAATGAGACAACTGAGATTCGGGGATGGAGATATGAAGCTGTGAGTGCACGACCTTGTCCTTGAACTCGTCATCTACTAAGCCAAGACGAGCCTCCCAAGAAGGAACCATGTCTCCACTGCCCTTGATGGTAATTGTGACCTCACGTGCAACAGGAAGAGCAAATTGCCAAGATCCTTGCAGCAGATCCCTTTGGCACCTAAACCTAGCGACGGGCATCTGGAGTAAACGACGGATCTCTGCATTCGCAGGTTCATCGTCACTTGGCTTCGCGTAAAGGCGCCACTCGGTCTGTCTAGGCTCGAGGTATAACTCGAAAATAGCATGAGGTGATTGGTAGACAGCAGACCAAATCTCTTGGCGCTTAGGCTCGACAAAGCGGAGCTCTGAGTGAGTCGCCCTCAGTACAGCGGAGCACCAGCTGTTCCAGCGTTTTTCTGGGATTGTGACGCCGGATGTCTCTCTGAGACTGACGAGAAGATCTTTATCGACACTGGTCAGGGAGATACACATGGGCAGAGTGGACTTCAGCCCGCGCACGAATGTCGAAGGACTAAGACGTGGAAACTGAGAGACATCAAGAGGCTCGAAACTATGCTCGGGACGGCCTGCACATTTCTTGCAAGATGACGAGCCACAATCTACACAACGCAAGAGGTCACGCGTCGTGATATCCTTGCGACCCTCGCATTGACAAAGACGAACACTCTTCTGTGCGTCCTCCAGGATACGGGTAATTGAATCTGTCTGCGTGGCAGCCAGATCTAACGGTCTCTCCACAAGGTCCTCGTGTCCTTTGATGCGTTCTTCAAGACCAACGGTGGCAGATGAGCTCAAGTCAACATCCATGTCCTGGTCGCTGTTCTTATGACCGACATCCTTCTTCATCTCGTATGTCTCCGTGTCGTCACCAGCCTTGAGTAACTTCTGGCCAGCGACCAAAGCCGCGAGTATGCACGCACCAACAACAGTGGATGACATGGCATTTCCCGCGAGGTCAGCCAACTCGTCTTGACTTTCCCTCGTTAGGAGCAATTTGTCAATGGGGAGCCCCTGCATGGCCAGTGCCTCAACACCAACCATGGGCCCACCGCGATTGGTGATGTATGGAATCATGGACGGGGTCAAACAAGGGCAGATGCCGGTCTTGCTCGATCCGGTTGAGCGGTCGACATTTTGCGATAGATTCCACACGAGACTGTCAGTCAATCAGTCACTTAATGATGTACACAAGACGCACTACATACGTTTTGTATGATGGATCAACGCCAATTTTTGCGGAGCGAAGCAGACTGATATCCATCAGATCCCAGACTCGTTCTACCTGCCGTATTCCCCAATCTTGCCATGCGAAATCAGGCAGTCTGCAAGTACCACCTGTTAGAATGTCAGCTAAGGTTGGAAACTACTAAACCTCGACGAGTGCTTACCTTCCTCCCAACTCGTTAGTGGTCGTTTCTGCCCCAGTTTTTCATCTAGCCTAGCACGTGCGTGACGCGACTCGCATCTGGTCCAGTCAGTGCGCCCAGCTCGAGATTCCGAGCCACCGCCGTCTTGAACAAGTAACTGTCTTGCCTGGTGAATGCGAGAATCATCAGAAGGAAGAAGGAACGCGTCCAGTGTCGATGAAGCGGGCCGCTTCAACTTGTTCATCACTAACTCCTTCCATTTTGCGGGTATGCCTGACCCTCTCTTGTCAACAGCAAACAGATACTTCCGCATCCGAGTATGCGGGATATAATATTGCTTCGTATCCACCTTGATATGCTCCGCGCTGTACCCCTGCTTCTCGAAATACTCTTTCACCCTATCCCACGGTGCTGAGCAAACATTTTCCAGGATGACTAATGGGGGTCGGTGATTTGTAACCCAGGACATCATGCCATGGAAAGTACGACCAGATTCTCCTCCGCCATCGATGGTCTTCTTCTCATTATTGAGGTTAGAGTAGTCAACGCAAGATGTGCCTGCAACAAGAAGATCGGCGTCTCCCGGTACAGTGGCTAATGCGCCATAGGCTGTCGTTCTAAATAATATCATAAATTCCTTCAGTAGATACAACAAAGACAAGTATAAGGACAACACACGCTTGAGGCTCTCCCAGTTCGCATACATCTCTAAACAGTAGCGGCGGTTGGAAATTGCGTTCGATGTATGCTTGCTTGAATGGTTCGATCTCACAAGAAAATACGTGCTCAAATTCAAGAGGAATTCCGTGTTGCTCAAGCATAACCTGGCCAATGAGATCGAGAGCAAGTAGAGGTGATTCTGTACCAGAACACATGGTAGCCACGCGCAGTTTTCGACCTTTGATATACTCGGCAACCCCTTTGATTTCTGGAAGGCGAGATACCAGATCGCTGAACATGGCGGGTGTTTCGTAGATGGGTGGTAAAGTAGACGACTCGATTTTACCGTCCGTCTTTGCAGAATGGGCAGGGATATCATCATCAGACGCTTCTTCGTCATCATCCTTGACTTTCTCCTTCTTGGCCTTCTTTCTGAGTGCTTTCTTTACAGCGGCCTGAGGTTTTCCATCGTCAGATGATGTCTCCTCTGTAGCAAGTTCATCGGCAGATTCCTTGGGCTCCCTCTTCCCACCAAAGAAGGAAGTGATGGCCTTCTGCTTGGTATCAGCTTTGGCCTTGACCATGACTGAAAAATATGATGGAGGAAAAAAGACAACGAACACGTTGATTCAATATGACAAACGCGTCGCGTCACGTTACGAACGCGTGCCGTAACACTCGTGACACTGTGACAGGCAAGAAAACTTGGGCCGACAACTTTACTAATGACATGCTGGAGTCATAACGAGTGATTCAAGAATCCCTCTTGAGTAGCCTATTGTAACAATGTCCATAACGAAAAACAACATTCGATTTAGTGCAAATTGACAATAAACAAACATTGATACGAGAGTCTGACCAACAGAGAGGGCTATACGACTAACATGAAAGAGGTCACGAAGCAATGTCCACACCATCACACAGAAGATAGCTTCCGTTGACTACAAAATTATCACAGGGTTAGCTAAAAAAAATATGAATGAATGCTTGAGTAGTACGCACCCATCGCCATTCCCAAGTAACTCCTCGAATTTCGACCGGAGCTCCTCCACTCTCTTATCGAGCCCATTCTCAGAGGTTCCATACGTTTGACCGTGATCCAGTTGGAATGATCTACAGTCCCGTAGAAACTGGTCGAGGTCTTTCACACGGGTGATTGAAAGCTCTGGTTCGTTTGAACCACGCATACGAGCGAGGTATGATGCGACTAGAGTAGCGAGCGCCCCTAAAATGAGTTGAACAGTCAGCGAGACGGAATATACAATATCATACACATCGCTTGCCAAGTATTGCGGTCATGACGGAGGTCTGCGATGGCTCGTCAGTTGAAGATATAACAAGTTCCTCAGATTGTTCACCTCCTTTCCAACTGCGACAGCAGATAAACCAGTAGTCAGGCTACCGAGAAGAACCTGCAGGCCGATGGCAATGTTTAGTGCGTAGCTTGTCCAAGTCGCTGAAGGCACAATCAGGCAGCAGAACATATTTTAACTCGAATAGGCGAGGAACATAAAGATGCACCTTTTGCTGCGTACTTGGCTCTTTCACGTTCAGCTGCGTCGACTGTTGGCTGTATGCGATCCCCGACAGTGCGATTTGGCTGAAAGATAGAGAATTATCGAAATACGAAATAGAGAAGTGTAATTCAAGCTCGCCTGCAGGGTTGTCTTCGGAACCAAGTCAGTTGGGATACCGGGATACCCCTGTGCTAACAAAGTCGCCCTCCGAGGAAGGAAATCTCGACCCTTACTCGTTCCACGGGCGAGGTGATCGAATTCTCCCGAGGTGGTTGTGGCACCGTGCCTTGCCAATGAGTACCTAGCAGGATACGGGCCATCTGTGTTCGGCAATGAATGCCTTTCTAGTGTCTGAAGAGCAGGGTCTGAAGTAGATCTCGTTGCTGGAGGTGTAGTAGGGCCCACCTCTGATTGTGAACTAGCGCCAGTGTCAGACTTTACTGCTTGTGTGTGCTCGACGTATGAGAGAGGTCTAACGGGTACGGGTATGACAGTAGACTCCGAAGTAGATCTTGCGACTTGTCCATGCGCCAACGTAGTGCCGGTCCCTGTGCTAGAGTCTTCGGCAGCTTCACGAATTGGAGAACTTGAGTCCGTTAGCGTCACAGGCACAGCAGAACTTCTGGTCGATGGATCCATGGTAAACCGCGCAAAATGAACCACTTAGCTCTCGTAGTATTTAGCGGTAAATCCGGGCGCTGGCGCTGAGCTCTGGCTCGCACCCGGCACGTTGTGAATTGGAATGCATTGTGCATGGAACTCAAACCGCCTCGGAAATTAGATTGGTGACTCGTCTGTCCGGCTTCCCATAATAGATGGAATAGTGACGAGTTCAGCGTGCTCGGAAATGGACGGGCTTCGCTTGCGAGACTTGAAGTCACATACTTCAGTAAAAGTCGTGCTGGTCGACGTATACTAATAAGTACTAGTGGCACCCAGTTCGGTCTAAGTGCTGTTTATATTAGGATAAAATAACTATATTTCGCCAATATTGTTCGTGTATACATGCAAGGTACGACAGATTAGCTATCATAGTCTACGAATGCAGTCCCTCTCCATCCGGGGGGATTTTGAATTATTCCCAATACCTCGGCATTTTGTGTTCACTTTCACCAGTGACATCTAAGAAATCTGAGGGACGGTCCCGCTTCAAATTCCGGCGGCGATTGTTAACGGGCAATCGTTGATAAGCAGAGTCATGGCCAGCGGGCTGTTGGCTCGGGAACTGATTAGTCCACTGCTGACCTTGCATCCCGTAGGCCATGGGATTAACGTTTTGCTGCTGCTGCTGCTGTTGTTGTTGCTGTTGTTGCTGTTGAAGACTAGTCGCGACAGCGAGGGTCGCGGCGATGGCTTGAGCTTGTTGCAGTTGCATCTGAAGCTGCTGATACTTGATTTCTGTAGTCTGCCGCACTTGGTTTGGTAGGGATGGATTCTGAAGCATGATTGATATTTGAGAAATTTGAGCTTGAAGGGACGGGATATTGTCAACAATCATTTGGGGCATATCCATGGTAGGTTGCTGATCTGAGTAGAAGTCGTCATTTATAGAGTTGTCCGCATCAATAGCCTATCCGGAATATGTTCATTTTCTAAACATAACGTCCAAACAGTAGACACACCTGGCCGTTAGAAAGGAAATGTGCAGAGGTTTCTTCACTTTCTTTTCTGCTCTCTTCCATAACCTTATCGATATAGTCAGCGACCCTCGTTCGCATTTGCTTATCCATGACAACTTTGTCAAGTGAAGCTATCTTCTTGTTGCATTTGGGGCAGGTAAAATCGCGCTCAAGTAAATGTGTCTGGATACATTCCTCGCAATATGAAGTACCACAGCAAGGTGTCCTGACAGCGTCACGGAATAATCTGTTGTCTATAGGACAAGCAAGGGAAGCATCGGTAGGAGGGCGTTCCCGAACGTCAGCAGCAGTCAAACCCTTCGGACGGGATAATTGCTTCTGCCAAGAAGCCCTGCCGTCGAGTTAAAATGCATCGAATCATAGAACGAACAAAAACCCACAAGTCAGGCTGGGCAACGACATAACCACCTTCTGGTGTGACCATCACACCTTGGGTAATCTCGCCCTTGTTCGGATTTTCCACGGCTTTCAAGAAACTTCGTGGAATACCAGTCGTCCTTTTGATCCGAGGCTTGTTGTCGAACTCACGATCGCTATTCGTAGGACAATCTTGTATCCAATGGCCTGTAAGAGGTTTACGTGTAAGACAGTCAAAGTCCACAATTGCTCTAACGACCGACCTTTCTGCCCACATCGATAACAAACATAGCTAGGAGGTAACGGTCGTTCTGGCTGGGGACGTTGGTGAGGAGTAAATGGCTTCCCACCACGACCAGTAGATGTTCCCCTGGGATTGTTATATATGGGCACAGCACTGTTTACGCCCAATGAAAGGGCACAGGAAAAAGCAAAATCACGTTCATGAGACTCGTTCTACTACTATGACAAAAAGCGCAAAGACGCGATACCAACTGAGACATCTTTTCCTGGGTTTCCTCCCAGTTAGCAGTCTGGGCCTGGAACATAGCAGCCATCGCAGCTGCTTCGTCGTCCTTCGTGACAGCATTTTTGGGAATAGAGATTGACTGCATTGGGCGTAAGACTCGCCCTCGGGCGAAGTGAGTATGTTTTAAATGACAACTACGCACGCCAGCTGATTTTGCAGGAGATGATTCCTCTTTGATATCGAAGCGCTTCGACATCGCACCCTTGTGCCATAATACTCCACTACTTCCACTAGGTCTCTGGATGATATCAGAAGTAGGAGTGTGGGTACCACCGTTGGTACCACTAAGGTACATGGCTGCCTTGCCCTTTCCTGGGCGCGATGAAGGGAGACGCTTCACAATGACAGACGAAGAACGAGGTATGATCTGAGAATCATCTTTATACTCTGCAATGCGCATGAAGTCTCAGATGTGGGATGATGCATTTACTTTACTACGCACCTTGCTGCGCCGAAGCATCATATACATATAGGTCGAAGTCATTTGCCTTACCCAAGTTATTGGCCAATATAATTTCTTTCTTCAGGTCAAAAACAGAGATCCCGGTGCCATCAAAGGTCACCCGAGACTCATCCTTCTGGGACTTGAACTTGTAGAAAACTGAAGAAGCCATGAAGAGGCAAAGAATGGATTGTTGGACGGCTTCTACGATATACACAACAATGAAATCAACGCAAAAACTGACCAACACGTTGACTACAGATGAAGTGGGCAGACGTCGTCTGGTCTCGCCTGAACAGAAGGAGATGATGAGCGTTTACACATACACGTGGAAAGGACAAAAGTTCAAACGGAGATTTAATTACAGTACTTATATTATTACAAACTCCGCGAATGTATAATTTAGTCATCACATTTCAGTCTCGTTCCACTTTGGGTCTTGGAAGTTGGTATTTTACAAAATGGTTCAGTCTTATGGTGGCACAGAGAACGAGTTGAGACAGCGCAGTGTCGACGCGTCTGGAAAGCCACTGACAACCACAGATGAGGGCCGCAAAGTGGACCAATTGCTCGATGAGCATCAGACGTGAGTTTTGCCTCAGTAGCGTGTATTTACTATCTTACATTCACGTCCGTTAGGTATGAATTCGGTGGACCTGCAGGAGTGACTGCAATGATGGTCGGTTTCCCCATGCTCATGTATTATCTGTGGATCTGTTTGTGGTTTTATGACGGTAAACTTGTGTACCCCACATCATCTGTGGACATCATTCCGTTCCTTGGGAGGATGTGGGCACACATTCGCGACGTATGTACTCGCAAAGGTTTGGCTGTTTCCTGACCTCAACTGGTTACAGGACGCAAGCCCCGATGCATACGCTTGGAAAGTCTATACCGGTCTCGTGGTCTATCAGCTCTTCCTCGCATTGGTCATGCCAGGCTATCAACAAGAAGGTCTTCCTGTACCCTCGCTTGGGTACAAGACCCTCATGTATAACTGCAATGCGCTCTACTCTCTCTACGCAACCATGCTGACTGCTGCTGCTCTGCATTACTACCACATTTTCCGTCTCACAGAAATTATCGACAATTACGGCCATATCATGTCCGTCGCCATGATTTACGGTTTCGCCGTGTCCTTTGGCATGTATTTCATTACAGTTGCAACTGGGAACGAGATCCGGATGTCTGGGAACTTCATCTATGATGTCTTCATGGGTGCTTGTTTGAATCCTCGTATCGGCTCTGTTGACCTGAAGATGTGGGCCGAGGTTCGAATTCCTTGGGTAATTGTTTTTTTCTTGGCCGTGTCTGGAGGCTGCCATCAGTATGAACTGTATGGTTATGTCACCCCCGTGCGTGTCTTTTTTGAAGCTTCAGTCGCGCGATGACTTAGATATATGCAGAATATGGCATTCATGATTCTTGCAACATGGCTCTACCTTAATGCATGGTGTGTCTCGACGTGAGAATTTACAAATTGTGTTCCTGATCTCATTTTCAGCGCGAAGGGCGAAGAGTGCATCCCCCAAACGTGGGACATGTATCACGAGAAGTAGGTAGTAATTATTACGCTCGTTTACCCAATTGACATTTTCTTAGATGGGGCTTCATGGTCATCTTCTGGAACTTTGCTGGTGTTCCCTTCGTATGTAACTCCTATCACGTTTCAACTTTTGCTGATCTATGACTTTGTAGACCTATGTATACTCTGTGGTATACATGGCATCGCACGATCCCTCTAACTATCAATTCTCTACACCTACATACGTCGTTCTTTTCACCACCCTACTGACAGCATACTACATGTGCGACTTCACAATTTTATTTTTCGTCTCACAGCTGACATTCATTCTCATAGTTGGGACACCTCGATGTCACAAAAGAGTCGCTTCAAAATGCAAACACAGGGCATCACGACTTTCAGGAATACATTCCCCCAGCTTCCAGGAGGAACCCTCAAGAAGCCTGAGTTTATCCAGACAGCGCATGGGCAAGTCTTTCGGCGAACTTTCAACCCATCAGGTCACTTACCCTGCAATTTCAGAAACCGCCTTCTCATTAGTGGCTGGTGGAGATACTCTCGCAAACCTGTAGGCTAGACCCATAATAATGTGTTCAGTTTGCTAATCCCGTTGCTCTTTCACAGAATTATGTCGCCGACTGGACCATGAGCTTCTGCTGGGGTGCTGTTATCGGAAGTGCAACCATCATCCCTTACTTTTACTCCGTTTTCTTCATCACAGTCCTTATCCACCGCTGCGGACGTGACTTTGAACGCTGCTCAATCAAGTATGGCAAAGATTGGGAGCATTATTGTTCCATCGTTAAATACAAATTCATACCCGGAATCTACTAATCTAGCAAGCATTGTACATTTATCCCTGTTTTGTGCCATATAGCTTTCTTCCGTTACACGTAACATATATACCCTTCGCAATCTCGTATCATGAATACCATGGATCTTCTTGGGGACGTTTGTTGTGAAGACTAAGATATATAGATGACGTTCTTCTCCAATACGAATGAAATTAAGATATGCACTACCGCGCGCGGCCGCGACCCTCCCTGTTTTTGGTACTTATCTAAGGAATAAAAGAATGAAAGCCGTACCAAGCCATGACCCAATCATACCGTCGATCCTACCTATTTTTGTTGTTTTGACTTATCTGCTGTCTCCCGAGAAGAAAATAAGAAAGACAAGAGATAAGGCTTGTCGCTCTCTCAGACAAGAAGAAAATAAAATCAGAGAGGATGTTCAGAAGAAAAGAAAAAGAGGATGAAATCGCGACCCTGAACTTCAGATGAGCGGAGACATTCGAAAAGGAATAGAGATCATTACTGACAGGTTTATCTCACAGCGACCCCGTCCGTTTTTGCCATGTCATCGAGATGGACCGTAATCTTGAAAGGATCCAAGTTGCGACGTCGAGGCTGAATTTCCGGAGGACTACGAATGGAGCTAGGAGCGTACATGCGAACCACTGACAACATCGAGTAGAAGGGAGCCAAGCCATTGCCTTCTCCCATTACGTCCTTGCTCGGTTCCAAGAGTAAGTCCCCGCCACCTTTACTGAAGATTGACACCGTGGAGACATTCAAGGTGTCATTGGGGGGATCTCGTGGGGACGGTTCAGCGACGGGAGGATGTTCTGGTGGGTATGAAAGCATCCTACGGGGGTGCTGCGAAGTGACACTTTCAACCTTGTGAGCGGAGGTGGGTGGCGAAGAGAAAGTGCCGGTAGCGGCAACAGGAGGTTGCGCTTTCTCATTCTTCACGATCTCTTGAGTGACGAGTGGGGATCCTTGGTGCAATACTTGACGAGGTCCGTTCCGCGACAAGCGCTTGCTGAGGTTTCGAAAAATGCTGCCTTGAGCCTTCGGTAGGGTACTGTGGAGCAGCTCAACGTTCCCCTGAGCTTGTTGGGATGCAATCTCCATTTTCTGGAGCTTGAAAGATATAAGCACAAACTACGAAAGACGAAAATGCTTGCGTATCTTGCGCTTCAGAGTCGCCTGTGCTTTGTTTGCAAGGTCTAGCTGAATATGCACTTTCTGGAGCGTAGTAGGTTGCTTTGCGAATTCCCTATTGAGGGTTTCAATCAAGTTGGCCTGTTCCGCATTTTCCCTGAAGAGCACGAGCATCTCATCCAAATGATCTCCGTGGTTCTGCGCCGACTGTATGCGTTCAAGCTTGAGCTGTTCTTCGACCTCTAGAAGTTGTTCGCGTTCTGCCTTGCAACGTTGAGAAGCTGTCGCAGCGGTCTCCTCGAGTTGGGTCTCAAGTTCGCGTATTTGTTGCTGCGAGCGAGCCCTTTCCTGCTGGTGCTCAACGATAAGTGCGTCATGTTCGGAGAGTATACGTTGAGCCTGTAACTCTACGCTATTGAGCAAGAAAGCATTCGAGCTTGCCATTCGAGTACTACGCTTGAGCTCGCGAGAGAGCATATCACGTTCCGAAGTAAGAGCAGCGATTTGATCCTGATACGCTGCAAACTCTGCCTGGTGGCCGTGGCAAGCTTGGGAAGGACCTTCCTTACGACGAACATCCTTCATGTCCGAGACGGTCGCCTGTGTCCTGGCTCCACACTCTTGTGCATCTGCAAGCAAGCCTCAAATATCCTGAAACGCCGCCTGGTGGCCGTGACAAGCTTGGGAGGGCTGCTGTTTGTCTTTCTTGCGACGAACGTCCTTCAGTTCTGAGATTGTGGCAAGTGTCCTGTCTCGCGCATCTGCTAGTACGGTTGGAATCCTACGATGTGGTGCTAGATTTGGCTTTGAAGCAAAGGGATCGTCGTTGCGACGCTCGGATGCATTATGAGCAATACTGCGATGTCGTTTGACCAGTTTTCCCCGTCGCTCCGGCTCGTGCTTCGTTGTTGAGTTCCCTTTGACAACCACTGCTGGTTCCGTTGGCTGCGGTTTCGATTGATGTCCCGAGGTGGTTTGGACCTCCACCACCCGGCCTTTGGAACCAGCGTCCGCTTGTAATGCGCTTTCGAGGTTTCTGGCACTGGTCTCGCGAGCGGAAGTCTCAACCACAAGACTGGAGACTTCAAAGCTCTCCAGGTGCGCGATGCGTTCGTCTCGGTCGAAGAGCATTGACTGGAGCTTGATGACCTGAGCACCCTGTCGCATATTCAGCTCATTCATGTCGCGCAACTTGGAATCATAGGACTGGATGATCTCGGAAACCTCTGACTGCATCGCTTTGTGATCAAGTTTGAGCTGTTCTTGGACAGCACGGCTATGGCGTTGTGCCTCATCGAGGGCTTGGGGAGCAGCCTTCCGTTCTTTGTTGACAGCGACGAGCGAAGTGCGCAAATCCCTGTTTGCCGTTCTTGACTTCTGCATTTCTGTGCAGTCGAGTTGTGCTTTAAGGCGACGGAGGACGTGAGACTTTGTTGCAGGAGAGTCGACGTTGGTGGCGCAATCAACCTCTAGATGTGACTCGGTAGTGTCACGACGGACGGTAGGTTTAGTGCGGAAAATGGTTCGATCGACGAAGCTTGGAAGAAAGAAGTGAACTTTGCTCTTGCGCTGACCTTCAGCTGGATTGGGCGGTCTGAACTGGTCATATGAGGGAACGTATGGCACGCTGATATATTGTTGCATATCGGCGGGCATGGCGGAATGAATGAAGATGTTGAAGATATCGATATGCTGGAGGCGTAATAAACGTGAACGTAACGGTAAAAGATGGACTGAAGAGAGGACAAGTGGGTGACAAGCCTTTTGCAGGAATTGGAGGCTGACCGAGGCTGACCGGGAGTGAAGCTTGAGTCTGGCCTGGTCTGGCTGTTATATGACTGTTGACGCGACTGCCAGAAAAGACTGCTCGCATATATTGGAATGGGAGTATATCCTGAATTCTGGTTACTAGCATTATGATTCATGAGGACATGACTAGTAGCACGTCGAGTTGCAACGTGTCGATGCTATAGCACATGATCACGGAACATTACTAGCTGGGAACAGATGCAAGAGCAGGCCTGTGCAGACTCTAGCTAGACTGTAAATTCGAAAAGAGGCTGGAATACAGGGCAAACTTACAAGGAGTTAAAGGACCAGACGCCAGTCATAATGAGAACAGTCAAGCTCGCGTGTAAGAACTGCACTGTATTAGCCCGCAACTATGAAAGGCATCAGCTGTGGACAACTGGATCGATGCATCGAACAAACTGGTGACCTGATACTTTTCGTGGGTCCAGGCACTGCAATATTAAGTGAATCCGAAAGGCACTTGCCGAATAAGGACACGTCCACCTCTCACCGAGAAGCCTTCCAAGAACCCAAGTCGCCAACGTTGGTTTGCTTTCAAGCGATGGAAGGCAACAAAGACGAAGCCATCAAGTGTCTTTCAATCGCACAAAAATACAAGGATGCTGGCAACCTCCCTTCAGCCCGCAAATTTTGCCAAAAATCCATAAACCTGTTCTCCACGCCCGAGGCTGCAAAGCTTCTTGAGTCTATCGGGGCCGCGGAGGCATCTGGATCGTCTTCCTCGTCAACTGGGGCAGGCCCTTCTACATCAAATGGAAATGCACAGGCTTCGTCATCGTCTACAGAGACACACCCATCCGCTTCTGGTGCCAAACATCGAAGTACGGGCAGTGCGAATGGCACTGCTGGAGGGATGGGAGGAGAGAAACGGGAATTCACTGCTGAGCAGTTGAAGGTTGTGAAACGGGTGAAGGCTTGCAAGGTCACTGAGTACTATGAGATCTTGTCCGTTAACAAGGATTGCGAGGAGGCTGAGATAAAGAAGGCGTATAGAAAGGTACATTAGCATGCATGATCTTGCGTGCTGACCGATATATGTTCTAATGCTGTGATTCATCATAGCTTGCTCTTGCGCTACATCCTGACAAGAACGGTGCTCCTGGAGCAGATGAAGCATTCAAAAGTACGTCTAGTATTGTCATCACGTACTCGAAGCTGACGCGAATTCACTGCAGTGGTATCCAAAGCCTTCCAAGTGCTTTCAGGTATGCTTGACTCATTCAGTGCGCTGGATGGTTCTGACATCCACTCAGACTCCCAGAAGCGAGCAATTTACGACCAATCTGGGTCGGATCCAGAATCGCGCTCTAGTGGCTTGTCCTCGCGCGGGCCCGGCTTCTCCGCAAGCCCATTCGGTGGCGATGGCGAGATGAGTCCAGAGGATCTTTTCAACATGTTCTTCGGAGGAGGAGGTATGGCGATGAACAGTGGATTTGGAGGCGGTCCTTTCGGCGGCGGTCCAGTATTCACTACATCATTTGGCCCAGGAGGCTTCCGGACGACACGTATGCGTACGAATATGGGAGGTGCACCAGCACAGCAACAGGGTGAAGGGGCGCAGGGTCGCTCGCTGCTTATGCAGCTCCTGCCACTCATATTGCTTATTGCGTTCTCATTCCTCAGCGCACTTCCGGACATGTTCTCTACATCGATACCCGACCCGCGGTATTCCTTTTCACCATCAACACGTTTCAATACTGAACGGCAAACGAGTATACTGGGCATAAAATACCATGTTAATGAACATGAGTTCAAGAATCATAGGCAGATTGCGGCTGACATCGCTGGGGGTACCCATCGACGCGGATCGGCTCTGTCAAGATTTGAAGGGCAAGTGGAACAAGTTTATACAAATACTCTCTATGGCGATTGCCAGCGTGCAGTTGATAGGCGGCAACGGAGGAGAGACGCAGAAATTGGTTTATTCGGTGTCGGCACGGACTGGGAGAAGGTGAAGGCAATCGAAGCGGAGAAAATAGATAGCTGTGAAGAGCTGAAACGTCTGGGTGTCATAAAGTCATGAAGGCTACTTTGATGCCTTGGATTACCCTTGGACTTTGCACTGCTGGCTTAATTAGTACCTGTTTGATCATCCATCGTATCCCCCGCCATTGCGGTCGCCCTATGCTTTATTTATACCAATAATCTGGTCCTCGCTTTCTCTGTACTCGCATTGATGTCCTCGCCAAAACTATCGGGTGTTAATTACTAAGTAAGCGGTTTGCTTCCGAAGTCCCGGTCACACTTAGTATTGATATTATTAGTAAAAGTAAGAACTTGCAACCTCTTCTGAGTTTTATTCTGACTCTTGTACCAGATTTCAGGTGCGGGATGAGTGCAGGGACGTCAGATATCCTGACACCAGACCAGGAGCCGGCAGAACTCGCACGTTTCAGAGAACAATGGAAAGCCGAGGTCAGGGAACGGCAGGCTGCTACGTCGGGCGCGCAAACCGAACCCGTTATCAGCACCAGCACTGCAGAACGCGCCATTTCCCCAGCTCGGAGTGACGCTAGCGTGAAAACCTCCACTATCACTAACGCACTCTCAGCATCTCGGGGACCTGCAACCTATGTCGCCGCAGGTGCGCCTAGCGTCACAACGCACGCATCTCACGGTCAATCTCATCTCAGTCCCAATCTGGCTCATGCCGTCGAGGTCTATCGTAAAGCAGTTTTCCACGAGCAGCACAGCCAGCTAGACGATGCTCTCCGACTTTATCGCCAGGCATTTCGTCTCGATGCGAATGTCGACCGTGCGTACTTCATAGAAGAACAACGCTCGCAGGAGCGTTCTGCCGCTAAGCCAGTTAGTCACAAGAAGGTTCCATCCACCGTCTCTGTAGACGGAGTTACACGGGATGTGCAGAAGCTCGAAGTGCACCTGGATAACAAGGATAAATCCCTCGTGACGTCAGGGATTCTAGCACAGGTGCTGAAGAATTTTCCTGAGAATCTTATTTTTGAGCCAGAGGATGAGAAAGAGGGACCACCTCCAATTAATCTCATCCCTGATGAGCTTCTGCTCCAAATCCTCCGAATTCTTGACTACACCGCGATTGAGCGGTTTGCGGCTGTCAGTCGTAAAGCACGAGTGCTCAGTTTGGATTCTGCAATTTGGAGGTATGGTGCTTGTCTCTTGCATGTACTTTGCATTATAAATATTTGCAACAGAGATTTTGTCCAATTGGCATATAAGCCTCCCCAGATTGCTGATGATGAGTCTATAGCGAATGTTATGGAACTGTACAATTCAGACTACCGGAGAGCTTATATCGAACATCCCCGCTTGCGATTGGATGGAGTTTACATTGCTGTTTGCCATTACATGTAAGTTATACTTTCAGAGATGTATTATATTATCTGCACTTTCTTACACGATCATAGGCGGATGGGCTCTAGTGAGAACGCGTGGGTGAACGTACGTAGGGAAATCCGCGACATTTTCGACGTGCTGAGTTCATACCTTATAGGTAACTCACCTCATCACGTATCATCGATACCTGTAAGTCTCGTGCCTGAGCCACCTCTTACCCTCGTTAACAGCATCCTAGTCGATTCTTCCCCAATGGACAGGTGCTATCCCTTCTCGCTAACGAGGAATGGCAACCTCAAGCTGTCATTCCAATGCTCAAGCCGAACCTGCGTATGAAGGTATGCGCACACATATTTCACCCCAACCCCAGGCTTAAACACATCCATCTCAGGGTTTCTACATCGGCAATTGGTCTCTGTCTGGTAGCACTGTCTACATAACGAACCTTGTCGAGAAGCACCTTTCGCATGCGCACGCCACTGCAGAGTCGCAGCCGAACAAGTATTTCTTTCAGATGACGCTCGCGTTGCGTTCACGTCCTCTCGGGCGGTGGAACAAGCTTGATTTTATTGGGTATGACTCGGTCAATGTGGAAGATGGGGAGGCGGTGCCGCTGCCGTTGAAGAACGAACGATCGTTTTGGTTTTCGAAGGTAAAGAGCTGGGCGGGATATTAGAATGGGTTAATATGCGAGTATGTCCTAGATGAACACTGGAGGTTTCTCATGCACGAGACCGAGTATATGCGTTGTAACATTTTTATATTTGATGGATGAGTATCGATGAGTCGACATGCACACGTCAAATGAAACACCGCCACCACTCGTAAGCTAGACATTATAGCAATTCAATAGCAAGCTGCGACTAAACCTTGGCCAAGATAACAAGAAATAGAAAACTGCATAAAACGTTAGCAGACATAATGAACATGAGGATATAATCATGGTGCAATACAGTAAACTTGTTCCGCGACTAGCGATTCTCTATGTGCGACCGTTCTGAATCGTGATTGATGAAATATGAAAAAGTGCAAAGTGCAAAAAATAATTCAGGTCTGATGCATGGGTATCCATTCCTTGTTCAAGCCTACATGCCTGCCTGACGGTTGAGCATGTAGAGCTGCAAATCTTGCCAGCCTACAAAATCCATGTCAGCACCTTACACTGATGGAAGAACAGAACAAGCACTCGCCTCCCCCAACCCGACACATGACCTTTTTCGACATCCCGCCCCCTCTTGCCCCGGAGCGCGTCAGGGTTGTCAGCTTACAAGTCACCACTTTCCGACTCAAGCTATTCGAAAACGCATATGATGCCCTAATCTCCTCTCCCTCCTTCGGCGGCGCCTTGAGCGGGGGATCCACACGCTCAATCAATAGCCCGTGCGGAATTGCATTCACAATCGTCGCTACCTCCACATCGAGTGGGTCCTTGTCACTCGCAGGGACGTACAAGTGCAACGGGTCGCGCTCCATGGGTGTGTACGACCCTGACCGCGACCCTGGACGCGAGTTGGGCGTCCGGGTCGTCGACGAATCGCGAAACGATGAAGGAGGGAGCTTCCCTGCGACACTCTCCCGCGCAGATGTACGTAGCCCGCTGTTTCCTGCGCCCCCATAAATCGGGATCTGTTGAGCTTTCGCTTTCAATTGCGATTCGGGCGTCTGTGCCCTGAGGAGAGACCCTGGGGTAAGGGGGCTTTGGGGGCGGTAGAAGGACGTCGCTGACGACGGACGCGATTCGGAAGAGACGTGCACACTGGGAAGGGGTATCTGTGATCGGCTCGGAGGGCGTGGTGGGGGTATGCGTACGCCGCTCGAGGTATACGCAGGGAAAGTGCTGGGAGATGTATTAGTATGCGGAGGGGAAAATGCGCGCTGCATCAGAGTCGTGAGCTCTTCGTCGTCATCAGCATCAGTCTGCCGTGCAGACACAGAGCGCCAGTGTAGCGCGGGAGCTGGAATATGACTTGGGGTCTTGGGCCGTGGGCGTGGAGTTGTCCCAAGGCTAGGCGTTTGAGCTCGTGATGGTGGACGTAGAGGTGGAAGAGGAGGTATAGAAGGATTTGTGGATGCGGATGAAGTTACAGGAGACCAAGGCCGTGAAGACGCATTTGAACAACGGCTGAGGCTCCTTCGTGAAGGCGTGCTCGGCACAAGAGGGGCATATTCTGGGGTGAGGACAGACTTGGCATTTGGTCGCTTTGGAGGAGTGGGCTTGATGGTCGCTGCAGGATCTGGCGCCTCCTCTACCTTTGTTGAGCTGTTCCATGGCTGTTTAAGCAATTTCAATTTCACAGTTGAATTTGGGTCGTCAATACGGTCGAGGCGTTTGGAGGCAGGAGAAGATTCGGGTGTGAGGCTGTGACTATATTTGTGTCCCTTCTCTGGTGTGAGTGGTGCACCACTAGTAGACCGATTGAATGCGAATATAGAGGTGCGTTGTCGTCGTAGCATCTTAACCGGCTCTGATGATGGACCTTGCGATTGTGAAGAGTCTCTTGACACCGAAGACAATTCTCGTGATACAGGCAAGGGAGTGACAGGGACTGGAGGCGACCGTACATGACCGGCGATCTTCCTTGCAAACTTCCTTAGTGGTGATATGCTCCGCGAAAGAGTACTCGTAGAACTTGTTGCTCGGCTCGGTGAACGGCCTTTCGAAATGTGATTGGCGGGCGTTGCAAGATACCCATTTGTTGTATACCCTGATGCTGTGGAATCTATTTCGCTCCGAACTATATCACCACCCGTGAGGATCTTTCGCACAGCTTCCATCTCTTTCTCCGTCTTAGCCATTCGCTCTTTGAGGATCCGCCACCTCTTAGCAGATTCCCCATGTCGTCGGAGTGTCTCCCCGTTCTTTGTGACACGATTCTGCACGCCATTGTCAATGATTGCAAGTACCTTGGACGTGGCTGGGACGTAGTGCCTAGAAGAAGTATGAGTGACGAAGTAGAATGAAAAAGGAGAAAATCAACTTTTTCTTTGCTTCGAATGAGCTGAGCAACTCGTTGAATACCTCGATGCTCAAGGGATTCTTGTCTGAACTGACTGAGCCCCCGTATGAGGACTGCGAGAGTGAATCTTCTGCACCTCCCCGGTGTACCTGCCAAATAAAATCCTGCGCAATGTTTGTGAAGATGATACAAATATCGAGGATACAAGAACACACCTGACAACGATTGACTGCCTTCTCCAAGCTACCCATCATTCCGTCTGCCTGTTCTGTGACGGTCCTGAACACAGTAAGCCATTTATCCTCTTTCAACTCCTCCCTGAGAACATCTGTGTCACTTTGCACGGCTTCCCACTCAGTGACGAGTACTGCATGCTTGCGGACTAGTGCAGCTTGTTCGGAGTCGAGGGTACCATTGGACTGGTTCTGAAAGGGCGTAACTGATTCAGACACGGATTTCATGCCATGAGCGACAGCCTCAAGGCGTTCATCAAGAGACATAAGAGCTTTGTCGATGACGACGGTCGTGGCGGCTGCATCACCTGAAGATTGAGACTTATGTCGTAGTTCCTGTATTTCTGAGGATTGTGTGGGTAAGAAATGAATGGGATTAAGAAATCGCGTACCAAATATACGCGTCTGGATGTCCGATATGCTATACGAGAGTTCTGTGACATGCGTAGAGATGGCGAGGAGGCGGATGTCTCTGCAATGCGCGCGTGATATCACGAGCCAGATTGAAGTAGATTGGAAGAGAACTCACTCATGGCTCTTTCGCTTCCCCTTGTTTCTCGCGAGCGATGAACGCGACGCAGTGATAGTGAGATTTTCTGCTCTGCCGTAAATACCTGCCTCGAGGCAGCAGGCTGAAGAACGGAATGACGCACCTTCATCTGCATGATCCAGTGAGCCACTGGATGATGAAGAGCTTGATGATGGTGTTGGTGACGGGCGGAGAGAATGGTACTGAGAGAACGGGGTAGAGTCGGAGGTGGACATGGACAAGGCTGGTGAGAGAAGGGTAGCCATCTTTAATGCGAACTGCAGCTATTGGCTGTTAGTTGATGGGCCACGGTTGGATCCAGGACCCGACCAGCCAGGTGTAGCGAAGGCTAGCGAATAATTCAAGAACAAAGCCGCGGTCACTGATGGGCCAGCTTGTCTCCGCCGTCGTTGGCCTCTTGAATTTTTGTGAATAATGTGTAGTCAGCTGTACCGTAATTAATGATGATCGTAGTCTGTCGTAGAGCGATATTTGTAAACGATCCTTCATATTTGTAGTTATCGATATCCAATAACGAAATAGCTTATATAGCAACCTCATTCGACAGTAACAAGTCTCCCGCAGCGCCTGGGCGGCCGGGCGTAGTTTACAGGCTGATAATCGCGGAGCTGAGCACTGAATAATAGGGGTAAGCAGTCTCGTGTTATGCCATCAAGAAAACCCTCCAAAGCTGATTAGAGAACTAATGCTGCATTATCATGTCTAAATTGTTCAAATTCACGTTTTAGCAGGACGGGTTGACCACCCACAATTTGTCGGAACCTCCAAAGACTTTTCCGTGACTGTGCGGAGTCGAGAGTACTCAGGTGGGTAGCGTCGGACTCTTCGCATATAGTACATTCCATGATAGCACAGCAAAAACAAAACATCAGCGGGGTACTTAAATGGCATGCAAGGGATACAAATATCGAAGACAGCGACAACTCACTAATCAACCACCATCGCAACCTCCTCCAGCATCCCATCTTCCGTTATTCTCAATTCCATTCTCTCCTCTTTTCCGTTCACAGAACTCTGCCCGTTACCGTTTGATTCCGGCGCGGCAGCGGCAGAACTTTCACCTAGCCCAGATCCTCCCTCGTCGTTATCCATTCCAAATGGCGGCAGAGGCGGCAACATTGCGCCCTCCAACAGCTTCGCCTCCAGACGTTCCTTCTCCTTGTTTTTCCAGTGCTCTTCAAGTCCCACTCGCGCATCATGACTTGCCTCTCGCACCATCCCCGAGCGAGTGGACTTCCACTTCGTCGGATCCATCGCATTATAGCACCCAGCCGTCAGACCCTCGAGAGCCCATAATTGTGTCCCACCCGCAGCAAGCGCGCGTTCGACGTGCCTGTCAAGCAGCCGGTGCTCGAGAAGGCCGGGGTAATACCGCCCCGCGATCCACGTCAAATCTACAACAATTTCATGGCCCGGCTTCAGGATGGGGCGGAACTTGAATCCGTCGGGGGCTTTTGGCAGTGGGAAGGTATTGAGGACCGGATGCGAGAGTACGCTGTTTGCATCACGTTGTGCTGCCGTAGAGGCGGAAGCGGAAACGCCGGGTATGTTGCTGTGCGCAAGAACATCTGTCGTCGTGCCTTCAACAGAAACCGTCGGATCTGGGTTTGCGAGTGGGGGTGGTTTCAGTGGGGATGGACCACTTATGACTGACAGTCCAGATGGCACACCAAACGACCCATCCATGTTTTCATTGCCATTTTTGATCGCCTTACCCTTTCCTTTGTCATTTACCATCTCCCGACCGTCCCATTCTTCCTCCCAGTCTTCATCCACGAGTTCATAAAGCGTCCCTACTGCATGACAGACTTTGGATCCCCTCCCGTTCGGCGGATCGGCAACGAACAATCCCTCGAGGCGCATGAACACGCCGCGCCCCTCAGCGCCACCGACCTGGCCGCCCATAGACCGCGCGTACTCCTGTGCCTTCCTACTTGGACCAGCAGGCGCATTGATAAGGTCATTTCCTTCGGGAGCGATCTGGCCTCGCGAAAATTTGAGTCGAATAAGCTCATCTGTCCAGATACGCTCTGCACCCCACCACAGCCCTTGGTAGCGTGTCTGCACGATCGTCTGGGCCAGTGCCAGTGGGGGTAGCGGTGCAGAGATACTAGGCGTGTGAGAGCCTGAGCCTGAGGGCGTCGCCATGGACGAGGCGAGATTAGCATTATATGCCATGCTCGAGTTCATCACTGAATCGAGACTTTGGAATGTGCTGACTGATTGTGGTGGGCCAAGATTGGGGTATTCAACGCTGAATTTGAATTCCCAGTCGTCCGTTGGTGTCCAATACCCAGAAATATTTGCGCCGATCTGCAGCGCAATACCGTACGGGGCTGCGGCTTTTGCAAAGGTAACTTCCGAAGAGGTGGAATAAGGGTTGAATGCATGAGTGCGTAAGGGGTCTGGGTCGAGGTCCTCATGAGATACTGCATGAATAGCTTGGATAAGCTCGTCTGAAGGGGCGACTGATTGATACGGAAGAACAAGTTGGTCTGAAATGTACAATGATTGAGAGATACCCAGGAGTTTCATTTTGTAAGAAAGGTCGTGCCGGATGATCCAAGGGACTTCCTCATCGCCATTAGATGTGTCAGCTTTCGAGCTCAGATGGCCATTTGATGGTCCATCAAGGATATCCATATCTGTATCCTTTGGGATAGGTGTAGGCTTCATTCTTGTCTCCTCGACGAGACCTGGCCAGAAATAGATGGAATCGTCGCCGCCTGGGCCGCTGGGCCCATCGATTGGAGTGTTCAACGCGCACCAAAGCAGTTCACCGTCACGGAACCATCGACGAACTTTGACCTCGGGACCATAGGCACAGCTCAAATCGGAGTTGCGCTCCCTGAGCATGCTTTGCTTTGGCACGGGCGGTTTGACAGGCTTCGGCATGCGACGTACACCGACATATGGTCTGAACCTTTCTTTGTCGCGTGGGTTTTTCTCTTGATCCCGACCGAGCCTCTCCTTGGGTGGCTGAGGCTGGCGTTTCAATCTAGGGGGTTGAATCGTCCGTGTGGGTGTGTTTGTAGCGGAGGGTGCAGAGCCGCCGCGCTTTGGAAGAAGGCCCATGGAGGCAGTGATTTCACGTTGGGGTTTTTTATTGCAATATTTGCAATTGCAGTTACTGCGGTCAAGTGCGGGGTCTGTAAGCAGCCACAAGGCATGGGGAATAAACTCCGGAACAGAGCGGAAGCGTTTGGCATAGGTTGAACCTAGCATTTTGATAGTAAACGTAAACACCTGATCGCGCTGATAGGAAAGCACAACTCACCTATAAGATAGGCATCATGACGAGGGCTATCCTTAGGGCCTTTGTTGTGATCGAACATCTTATAGCCCGCAGGCCATCCTTGCAAAACATAGTTGCCTTCTGTTAAAAGAATGAGATAAATGATCGGTAGCCTAGAACACGAGAAGTGAAACTCACGAGCCATGTTGAGCTTTGAGGCAAGAGCTGTACCGACTTCGACGCGCCATTTGATTGATAATGATTCATCGAGAGCAGCCTCTCGCATGTAGTTTACATGGCCCTCGCTGTCGATGAGGGGGGTAGTGTTTGTGGGCCAGTTGCTTGGGTCACCGTCAGATCTTGGAAAGTCAATAAAGGTAGAGTTAGGGGGGATGGCATGCGATGAACCGAACCCCTTGTGGGTACTTCTAGCACTCATCGTACGCGCTAAAAGTGCGAATACTATTAGCAAGGTAATACTAGTATGACACGCAAGACCAACAAGCGATTATATCAGCAGAACAAATAATGGCAAACACTGGCGGCGCTTATCATCCTTGAAAACTTTGTACCATGTACCTATCATCCCCTGATGGCCGGCACGATGCTCGCGTCTTTGTGTTCTTTTTGAAGCAGCCTCAAAAAACTCGAGGACGTGATCATTTTGCTGCAACTGCCGTGATTATCTACGTCTTGCACAACTATCTCTCGTGGCAAATGGCGTTAAACAACACGGCGAAAACGAGATACGTAGTATCGTGGTTTAAGAACTTCAAGAGGGCATCTACCTGTCATTTTTATCAGGAGGATACTTTGATTGTTGCCAAACATTTTTGTGTACTTCGTAGATCTTTGAAAACACGATTTTTGGTCGACTCTTTCATTCATACAAGCAATCCCCTTTGAACCTATAGAGGGGGTGTGTTCGCGCAACATGCGTGTTACTCGCCAGGTCTGATTTCCACCGCATGTCGATTTCACCAACGACAGCAAAAGTTGACATTGATACTTCTGAAGTCTCGGGATATTATACGGAGGACCCGCGCCAGACTTGCCCGATACACACCGCATTTGCAGGGACGAATATTGACATTCGAGCATGACACACCCACAGCATTGATGACCAGAGCAACAAATTCAAACCATATGTAAGTAAGATGTCTCTCCTAGGTAGACCGCAGACTGCTGTTGTTTCTATAAAGATCCAGGTGAACGCAGTCTATTTGTGCGGCGACAGAGGTTCAGTGTACACTAAAGCGCGCTCATCACTGTGACTGCTGCACTCTTGCCCGTTCCAGCTTGAAATAAAACTCCTCCTGCCTTTGTACTGTAGCAAGTTAGTATTAACAAACAAGGAGCCACGACAACTCAGACATACCAGCCTTGAGGTGTACGCCATACCTATCCACATATGAGCGTGATTTGAGAAGCCGAAAAACAGTCTACTTACCAATAAGCATAAGCAGATGAAACGCCGAGACCAAGAGCAACCGAAAGGTCGAGCCAGAGTCTCTTTCTAAGCTTGCCAGTAATTGGTGCAATAGGCATTGTTGAATTAAAGATTGTTTTGAGTGTTGAGCGTTACGGTGCAAGCCGGGAGTGTGGGTTTGGCCAAACAAGAGCACAACAAAAGGGCTCATCTCATCCACTCGACTAGCATTGTACGAGCACGCTACCCTAAATCTTTAAACTCGTACAAACCATCAATCTAGTCATCTTCTATCTTGTGGTACAAATCAGAATTAGATCAAAAAATCAATTCTGAACTACTCTTATAACAATCCCAGCGAACCCCCTCTAGCCACACCACAATCATGGACATCGACCCATCAGGCTCTGGTAGCTGGCGCTTTGCACAATGCTTCGGTGACAAGGGTGAAGTGGACGACATCACAGAAGGTCCGTGCACCCACTCTGATCGACTCTCTGGTTCAACTGACCCGCATCGATGGGATACCGCAGCCGACATCATATCCACCGTTGAGTTCGATGCAACTGGAAATTACCTCGCCACAGGTGACAAAGGTGGCCGTGTCGTTCTCTTTGAACGCAATGAGTCTGTCGGTATCATCCTAATTCTCTCGATCCCATATTAAATCCCTGATTACGCCACGCGATCATTAGAAAAGAGGCTGCGAGTACAAATTTTACACAGAGTTTCAGTCACATGAGCCTGAATTCGACTATCTAAAGTCTCTTGAAATCGAGGAGAAGATCAACAAGATCAAGTGGTGTAGACGACAGAATACCGCCCACTTCTTGCTTTCCACCAACGGTCCGCCACCCCTTTCCCTCCCAGCACTCCTGACTAATCCCACACACAGACAAGACAATCAAGCTCTGGAAAATATTCGAGAAGAGTATCCGTGTAGTCTCAGAGTCAAACCACCTCGATGGCCATCGTGCCCTTCCACCCCCGAGTCTTGTCTCCCATCTCAAGCTCCCCCGCATGCAGCCACAGGACAACATCATCGCCGCAGTCCCACGCAAAGTCTACGCCAATGCCCATGCATACCACATCCACTCCATATCTGTTAATTCCGACCAGGAAACCTACATATCCGCAGACGATCTTCGCATTAACCTCTGGAACCTCGGCATCAGTGATCAGAGTTTTAGTATGGCTCTTCTACCACCGTTATCTAGAAAAGATGCTCATGACCAATAGACATCGTGGATATCAAACCTGTGAATATGGAAGAACTCACAGAAGTGATCACCGCAGCGGAATTCCACCCTCAGCAATGCAACCTATTCATGTACTCGAGCTCAAAAAGCAATATAAAGCTCGCAGATATGCGCGACTCCGCACTATGCGACCGTCATGCAAAATGTGCGTGCCTAATTTGAATCTTTAGACCCTTTACCCCCTTACATCAAATTACGCGCAGGCTTCGAAGAAGAAGAGGACCCAACATCCCGATCCTTCTTCTCCGAGATAATCTCTTCTATATCTGATGTCAAGTTCAGTCACGACGGGCGGTATATCTTGTCGCGCGACTATCTCTCCCTTAAGATCTGGGATATTAACATGGAGTCGCGCCCTGTGAAGACCATTCCTATCCACGACCACCTCCGCGGCAAGCTTTGCGATCTGTACGAGAACGACTGCATCTTTGATAAGTTTGAGTGTGTATGGAGTGGAGATGACAAGTGCGTATCTGCTCCCATCGTGCCCTTACCCCTGTACCTTTTTTTATTTTCTACTCCACCATTATCCCATGTTCTCCAGCCGATCCCTTGTTATCTCCAAAACCATTACTAAATGACTTGCAACCTAGGCACGTGCTAACGGGCTCGTACCACAACTTCTTCCGCATATTTGACACCGATTCGTCGAATGATGTCGTGCTGCAGGCGGACAAATCTGCTTTCAAGGCCAAGAAGATTGGTGCACCTGCCGGCAAGAACGGGCTCAAGAACGGCCCGCGGCCCGGCGGACTGCGAGATGCAATGCAAACGGATACGCTGGACTTTAACAAGAAGATCTTGCACGCTAGCTGGCATCCACGGGAGAACACGATTGCCGTGAGTGTTACGCTTTGCACATAGTTTGTGCTTTGCGCCGTCATTATTGAGGCTACCCGATTTTTCCTACTTTATATCTGCGCTTAGTCTTTATGCTGATATTTTATAATTAGATCGCTGCGACGAACAACCTGTTCTTATACAGCGCAGCATAATCTGTTTCTACCCTGCCCACATTTCTCCGGCAAGAGAGGGCAAGTCAACAGTGTACAAGCGCCCGAGACACCGTATTACGCACGGACTCTTTCTTACACTACACTACCATATTACCGTGGGCGCTCGTTTTTATCCATCTTGCTTACGATACGAATAGATACCACGTACAACTGCGTATTACCCTGTTTGTGTTTTCGGGACTTGTTTCTCATCTTTGGGCGCCCCTCCTTCCCTCTCCCGCTTCCCGTCACCCACGCGTACCTTGCATATCCCTACCATCACGTACATCATGTTTTCGAGAAAAATATTCGTGTAGAATGAGATGAAAGAAGAAGTAATCAATGACAAGGGCTTGTATCATTTATGTGCATTCGTGGATCACATGCAAGGTTTGCTAAGAGCACAGATATACTAGTTCATTTATCCCTTTACCATATGAATAACTCGCAAGGCAAAGTTTCACTCATCCTCATCCCTATTCTGCAATTCCTCAGGTAGGTGAGACGCTAACCACAACATCCCAACCGCAGGTATGCACAGAACAACATACACCGCATGACCACCCAAAACATTGTGATCCTTCGAAAACGCAAAAAGGGACGAGGCAAACATAGGACCGACTGCGTGTGCGATTGCTACTGTCATTTGGCCCATGCCATTGACTGCGCCCAGGACGTTTTTCGCAGGCGCTGATGCGGTGATAAACATGAATATACTCGCTGTCTGCAAGTGAGCACGGTGGGGGCTGCGGTAGAGACACGCAATAACAGAACCCTCACCTAAGGACATGTCCCACATCACTATCAGGACAAGCTGGCACGCCAGTGCAATCGCGACCATGTAATCATTGCCTCGGGAGAAGACGAGCCATGACATGACGGGAAACATGATCATGATGGGTACAAAACACGATATACCAATGCAAAAGGTGCGTTTGGGACCTAGCCGGTCAACAACCTTGGCGAAGAACAGCGCCTGGAATAAACCGTCGAGGACGCCGAATAGCGCCATCCATGATCCGATCGCTGGGGGTGCAAATCCTAGTCCGCCGAGGTAGTTGGGGGTAGAATAAAACAAGGGCATGAGAGCGAAGATACAGATGT
>QLOO01000842.1:0-12729 GCA_003313855.1 Suillus sp. MG131 | reverse complement strand
GATACAAAAATTGGACATGTTCCCTCAAGGATAATACTGGATTTTCCATCTATTTTCTTTTAAACAGCAGCTTACAATGAGGTTAAATTTCTTGTCTATGTTTCCAAATATATACAAAACATTTGAAAAAACATAGTATATTTGGACAAAAATTTAACATTATTGTAAGCTGCTATTTAAAAGACAGCAAATTGAAATCCAGTATTATCCTTGACAGAACATGTCCAATTTTTGTATCATGTTCCATACACAGAAAATCTGTAACACACAAATTAATTTTTTCCAATGTTTTGACAGGCAACATAAGTGAAAATTTCTATCTTCTCAATCAATGTTTTTTTGGATGTTTTTTAGAGAAAAATGGGAAAATGCCTGCAGTGTTAAGCTCCTTCAGGGACTTGGAGTCCTCTTTGCTGACTGCAAGAAGCATGCCAGGCTTGTGTGCATTGTGGTGGCATTTGTGAATGCTGGTCTAAGACCATCTATTAGTAACTGCACAGATACATGACAATACAAACAACTTACCTTAAAATGTTCCCACTTGCACAACCACAACTCAATAGCCTCAAGCTGCTCTTGCAATAGCTGAGGGCATGACTTTGACAAGTCCAATACCAAGAGCAGTAGTGTGCCCCATATGCAAAGGACATGATCACCCTCTGACTCAGGCTCAGGCTCAGGAATTTCCTGTGCTAGATCCTCTACAATAGGCATGTCCACTACAGGTTCCTCAGTGACTGGTGAAGGCAAACAGATAGGCTCAAGCATGTCCAGATTAAAGTTTTGCATTTTGAATATCAAATATGGAAGTAAAGAAGAGTTACACTTCGAACAAGTGCCTTATATGTGCTTAGAGGACACATTATGTCAGCACAATGGTGCTAATTCCCAAAATCACTATCCACAAGAGTGACCATCATCATGTGCCATAAAAACCAAAAGCAGACCACTTGACATCATGTGACTTTCTTGTTGAAATTTTGCTAAGTCCCTACATGCAATCTTGCTGAAGGTGCAGCTCTATACAGAGGGGACAGCAGTGTGTTGTGCTCCTTGCATGTTTGTGCATGCAATGTGTTCTTTTGGTAAGCACTTGTTGTCTCTATTTGTTGATCTGCTTAAATACTTGATTCACAGGGGAAAGTAAGCACAAGGCCACTGTCAAACCAACTCATGCTTGCAAGACTGCACATGTTGCTGAGGGTTGCCACCCCATTGTTAATGCAGCTACCATCAATGATACAGATGTGTTAGGTGAGTCTGAGATAGAGATTGAAGAGGAACCTATCATCAAGGAGGTAAGGAGGCAGTTCTGGCCTTTTATGGCACTCCCCATGCACTATTATTCAGGTTCCTCAGGCTAAGGAGAGGAAGATGGGGCTGGAGGCTAAATTGGTGTGTGTTCATGCAGAGAATGCACAGCGTAAGGAGGAGAATGAGAAGTTGCACACTTCTCATTTGTGCTATCAACACTTTATGCACAACATATGCCAACATGCATATACAGCAGGCAGAGATGCTCCTCATGAGCAACAAACTCCACTCCTGGGTGGATGGTTGGGCATTGGTTGAGCAGGACTTGACTGACTTTGACAATAAGGAAAAGCATGTGCTTGAGTAGTTAGTTTCCATATATCACTGTATCTGTCACATGCCACTTGCACCTGTATCATACTCCACTGTATATAGTCTAAGTAAAGCAAGTCATTACACTTTGTGTGAGCGCATATCCATTCTTGAGTCCATGTCCATGTCCACTGGGTCCATTGGGGATAAGTAAGAAGATAGACATAGAGTAAGCAGTAAAATAATAAAAGATAAGAGAAATCATAGTCATGATCTGTGTTTGCACAAGCTTTGCACTAGACTTGTCTTCATCATTCTGCTTTTGTCTTCTGTCTCTATCATTATGAGGGTCTTGTTGCATGATTAGTCTATCATGAAAATAGTTGTATAGTAAAATGTGTGCAGTGTGGCTGTGAACATTTGAAATTGAAAGTCTATGAGGGTAATTGTGCACACACAAGTCAATATGTGAACTTATTTGTATGTACATTTGATATTATGCACATGAAGCACAATGTTTTGATAGAGTCTGTTGTTTTATGTTCAGTCAGTGTGTGTTGTATGAGATGTGATGAGCAGAGAAAAATTGATTACCAGATGAAACCTGGGGTAAAATAGCAAGTATGTACTGATAGTGCGACAATTTTTTTGTAATATTGTGTATTTTCATGATGTTTTTGTGGTTTTTGATTTTGAATGAGAAAGAATATGGTGAGTTTTGGAGAGTGCAGGAGAGTGGATGTGAGAGTGGTTGATGTGTGAACTGCCATGTGTGAATTATTGTAGTGCATTTGGGCTTGTCTTCAGGTTCTATGGTTTTGTTAGCTTCTAATTGGTCTATACTTTTCTCATTGATTCCTGTCATCTGTGTTACTGACATGCACTCTTTGCTGTGTAGGTAATATAGGATAACATGAAATGCAGTGAAGCATAGTTTGGATATCATGCTGTCCAACTCAGCCAGCATGTATATCCTCTTTTTGTATGATGGATGACTATCATAGGTTCCAAATAATGTGGCTTTGTCTTCTTGCTAAGCTTGTACTCAACCTTTGAGTTGCACACTAGCACTAGCATGCCAGGTTCAAACTCATAATATTTGATAGATGTGTGAAAGCACTGTTCAAAGTCATGAATGGACTTGAAGTGCACCTTGACAACTTTGTCTTTGATAGTGTCAAGGTCTGCTTTGTATTTCTGCAGCTAGTGCACTTGCCAGGCTATAAGGTCAGTGGTAGTGAATGCACCTTGCCTTAGTAAGGGTGTGAGGAATGTCACTTCAGTGAGATCAAAAGGAAAAATAGGCTTGATGCTGTGAACCATAAAATAGGGCAATAAACCTATCATGTGATGAATCATTACTCATTCTGCCCAAAAAACAGAGTGCATGACCTGATACCAGTGTGAGTCATCACCTTTGCAATTTTTGATGATGGCCTCCTGGATATCATAGTGTCTACATTTGACTATACTGTTTGCCTGAGAATTATATGGTGAGATGTGAATTGTGTGAATGCCATACTTGTGCACAAGCTCATTGACAGCAAGCTTATTGTAGGTGCATTATCTGTAACAATGAAGATGAGGAATCTAAACTGCAAGAGAAATCATCAAATGCTCCACTCTACAATAGATCCTAGGCATGAGTCTTTGTCAAGGACACAGGTAAGTGCACTTGTCTGGGCCCAGGGTGAATGGCATTGGCAAGACCATCTTTTTGGGCTCAAACAGTCTGAATTCATCTGCCATCTCATCGACCAAGTCATCAAGCATAAGCAGCTTGTGGTTCACCACCTGAATGTCACCATCCCCTAGACCATTGCCAAGGAACTTGAGATCTTTTGCCAACCAGCAATCAATGTCACTTTGGAGTCTCTCTCACTGGCAAGCGATGTCTAGCCACTGGCTTTTGGTGGGATGCCACCCTAATCACCAAATGTCCATTTGAAGTGTTAGCTGTACCTCCTCAATTGATAGTTCCTCTGCCAGCCATGTTGCTGCTTCCTGCTGATGTACTTAGACCATGACACCAACCATTGGCCTCCAACAGCTGCAGTTCCTGTTCCTTTTGAGTTGGTGCTAGCTGACAGTGAGTCATAATATTCAAATAATCATTTGTCCATACCTCTGCATAGTTGAACATCATATATGTCCATGGCCTTGGGATTGACCATTTGTCATTGCTGTGCAAGTCTGTCCTATTCTTCCCACTACCTGATCTTTGCTGCATCAGTACTCTCATTGAGCTTCTGAAACAAGGTGATGCTGTTGGTGACACCTTTCATGGCTTGTCTAAATTTTCAGCAAAGTGTCTTGCCTGCATTCTGGAGGTGAGTGCATCATGTTGGAGTTATGAAGACCTACTCATCCTGATCATCTTCATGAAATTGCAATCATTCATTTGATAGTCTAGACACTCCTTTCAGTAAGGTGTCCCCATTCCCTTTGCTAAAGGAGATATGATGTTTAATGGTGCCCACAATGTCTCCATGATCTTGTCATCAATTCTTGTGGCACTGGTGATGAAGTTTGAGGCATATTGGACATAGCAGCTGTCTTGATGGCCATGAACATGCCAGAGGCCTATGCCAGGCACTATTTTCAGCCCCTGGTCAAGCTGTTAGTTATATGATCATTCACCTCTACAGTACGCATTTCTATGTCTTTTATAACTTTATATGTGCTGTTCTACTTACTGCATGATTCCTCACATTTCTCTACCTACTTATGTGATTTCCTGACCTCCCTAGGACGTCCCTAGGTCGAGCTATTCCTTGCCTTTGGATTGTGGCTTGTCTGTTTACATTTGTTTACCATAATCAATAGATTGGCAACTTACTCTGGACTCTAGTCCTGATCATCTTTGGTCACTTGTCAGCCTCTAGAAGCGGCCCACTTCACTCCCATCTTAACAGGATGACCACATCTGTCTTTCTGCATCTGGTACCAGTAAGACCATTCAATCTGTGGTGGCTGACTATTAATATCTCAGCAGGACTGGTACCAGGAGCTAATAGCGTGGCCAGACAGTGGTGACAGCTAAAGCTATTGAAATGGAATGGCTTTGGCCACAAGGCCAAAGACATGAAACCTGGTGATCTCACCCTCTTTTGCCTGGCATGTCCACAGCCAGGCATCAATGTGACATTGCCTCCTGAAGATAAGCAAGATGAAACCAGCAGCAAATCTGAACTCCCAAAGCCCAGCTGGCTCTATTCAAGATTGCTGGTCATGGATGGTAACTTCAAAGCTAAAGGATGGAGAGAGGACAAACTCAGATGATATTTGAACTGAAGTACTACCAACTATACACAGGAGTTTATATACTGAAACCCAATGCTCGAGGCTATGTATGAAGTATAAGCTAAGTCTATTGCTAAATAACGAAAGCCAGAAGAATATCACAAGTAATGGATCAAGGAACATATCTGGGAATTAATCATAAGTAAACAGATCAAAGAAACATAGCCTGAAATGAAGGATACCATAAAACCAGCAATGGAGACTACCAGATGAAAGGAGAGGCTGTGATAATGTTATATGAACAGGAAATGAACTAAGAAGCTTATCATATATTGGATCAGAAGTGGATCTATACATCAGACCGGACCAGATCAAGGGTCCAAAGTTCAGATGAAGCGTGGATATATGGGATATGACAGATGGATGGTTGTGGCTTCATGGTCAGTGATGGTCCCTACAAGGCACATTTTGCACAGGCAAAGGATGCTGTTCAACAGTTGGAATGCAACAATCATCACACCATGAATCAAGCAAATGCATCCTGGCACAAGCTGGAAGCAACCAGCATAGGCGGTTGTACCTATGCAAGGCATGGTTGTTTCATTCCACATACTATGGTGGATTTCCAGAAGGGAGAAAGGTATGCTTCACATTTACCTGACTATGAGACACTTGCCCAATGACAACCAGGCAGATGAACATGGACCATGCATTGTGTGAGGCATTGGAATACAATGCCAGCAGCACTTGCCATGCACTGACATTTTATAATGTCAACCGTCAGTATCATAAGTATCTTAGGGATCGTGTATTGGACAGCCCATTCTTAAAGCTTGTGTTAAGATGGGAGTGAAGTGGGCCGCTTCTAGAGGCTGACAAGTGACCAAAGATGATCAGGACTAGAGTCCAGAGTAAGTTGCCAATCTATTGATGTATAGTAAATGTATACAGTACCTAGAGTCCAGAGTAAGTTGCCAAACAGGCAGGGAGCACTGGACTCTGGGATATGGGCGATGTATGGTAAACAAATGTAAACAGACAAGCCACAATCCAAAGGCAAGGAATAGCTCGACCTAGGGACGACCTAGGGAGGTCAGGAAATCACATAAGTAGGTAGAGAAATGTGAGGAATCATGCAGTAAGTAGAACAGCATATATAAAGTTATAAAAGACATAGAAATGCGTACTGTAGAGGTGAATAATCATATAACTAACACATCCTCCTCAGCTTATTATAGTAATTCAACACCGATGTTCCACACTCCAGATTGTCTAGCAAGAAGTCATTAAGAACCTCAAATGTGAAGGTGACCTTGGGTTGGGCAAAGGACACTGGAAACAATCCCATCTGACAGAGCTGGATGTTGGCAGTCAGTGCATCGGTGCATCTGCAATACTTGATTTTGTGAGTATGCACTCCAGACTGTTGACTATGGTTATCATTTTCTTGCTATTTTTGATAAATGGCACCCCAGTGGGTAGATCATTGGGAATCGATGTGTGCTCGCCAGTGGTTGTTCATCCAGCCCATTGTCATTGGCATTTGACCATAGTCCTGGTATGCCAGCACCATCTTCAGTGTTGACATCAGCAAAAAAAGTCATTTATATCATCAACCTCATAGTCCTGGCATGGATCAGGATTTCCATTGTGCCAAAAGTGAGATAATTAGTCTGGTCTTGACCAGGCAACTGTCCTCAAAAAATCCTCCTGTCCATTGACTGAGTGATGGAAGGGATGTCTCTGGTGTTCCATCCTGCAGCAATTTGTGCAAAAGAGAGGCTTACTGAAGCAGCTGTGAACTTGTATATACCACTAGTTCCACACACTATGCATGATTAGCTGACAGGAGCTTCCCAGTCAAGCAGTATATTGAGATACTCTTTGATCCTGGGGACCCATTGCTGAAGATAGTCATTCTGACTCTTGAAACAAGTTGAATGATGGACAGGACACTAGACATTGTTAGCAGTGCTCACCAGGGGCTTAGTAGCTGCAGTGGCATGACATGCTGCTGGTCTAGGTCTTCAAAGTAATCTTCTCCATGATATAGCATATCCTGGGATGGTTGTTTAGCTGGTGACTTGGTAGGGGTAGCTGGAACTGATGGTATGTTCCAGATCTTGGGTCTCTCTACCCATTTGCCAGTTACTTTCCTGCTCTGAAATGTTTTCTTCCATTCTACAACAGAAATATTGCTGGTCAGTATCCACTCCTGGATTTAGACCCTTCCATGTGTTGAATTCAATGAAGAGTGATGATTAAAGCTTGGATGTTGTTCACTGCTAGATTTGGACATGGTCTGATGTCATGTATACATGATTTGATGTTGGTATCCCTTTGTCAGGCTTTGACTGGTCTTAGGATGGGTTTGTTCTTGAGGATCAACATCTCATACTGATATTTGTATATCAGAGGTGGTTATGTGTGTATAATATACAGTCATCTATGCATGCAAACAACAGGCAATGCATGTTAGGTCTGTATGCAGGTGGATTGTATAGCTAGATCAATACATAATATGAACCTTTAAGGAACCGAGGGAGCTGAGTCAGGGTCAGGAACTAATGGTTTTCAACTGTCTGAACATCTATTGCATCAACTATATAGTAACATGGCCAGGAGTGAATCCCCTGACATGGTGCCTCAGCAGGCCAAGCTTCCCCTGATCAGGGCAGAAATTGCAGTCCTCGAGGCCCATCTGGAGGTCTGGAGGTTTGTCAAAGGCAAACAATGACTGCTTGTTTTGAATGTTGTGCACAAGGAAGCTTGCCTTCAAGCTCCCACTCAGGATAAAGCCTTATTGAAAGCTCAAAAAAAGATATGAACACATGTATGGTATATCTGTTTCCTGGCTATTTATTTATAACAACAGACTTACAAGGAGTGGTTGTACAACCAATGTCGCCAGAAAGCTCCAAAGCCTCTAGTCAAATATGACAAGAAATGGACAGGTCACTGGGTATTGATTGAGCTGAACAAGGTCCAAATCCAAGAGGAGACTGGAGAAACACCTAGGAGTGAGGGTATGATCTTGAAATGGCCAGAGGCAACCAAGACTGTCCTGGCAGGTCTGTTAGCTGAGGAGAAGGAAGAGGCAAATGTTCTTGTAGATAAGTGGAACAATGAAGTTGCTCTGGCTGAAGTCCAGGCCAATATCACTGAAACCAAAGGTGCTGATATGATAAAGCACTTTGCTACCAAAATGTTCAAACACACTGGAATGAGGGTCTTTGTGATGTTTGCATGGCAGGATAGCAGAGGCCAGCTGATGTTATGAGTGTGAGTATATCATGACTTCTCTTATTGACCAGGGAGGTCTAATATCTGATCATAGACATGACCACAATGATCAATTGGGGGAGCTGAAAGCTTCATGAAGATAAGGAATTGGGATGAGATCTTCATGCCAGAATGGCAATAATATGCTGGGGTACAATTTGGTAAGATGCCTAGCTTTAGGTCCTTATTAATATGCTGACAATTAGCAATGATCAGATTCCAGTATGATGATGTCCCACAAGTTGTCAAATCTAAGAAATGAATACTGAGAAAGCTCCTGGACCTGGAGGAAGATGATGATGGGTTGCCAATGCTCCCCGATACTATGGGTTGGAATCATGGAGAACAACAGCATGTCATTCAGTCATTCTTGACAAAGCATTACAGTAAGTAGATGCCTCATTCACAATAAGTTGATCAGTCTGAAGGTTTCACAGGGATGGCCATGGTATTATAAAATATTGTATTTGATGGGTGGGCCAAGAGTGTATATAAAATATTTTATTAGATGGGTGGGCCAAGGGTGTTGTACAGTATGTTATATTGAACAGGGTGGGCCAAGGGTGGTATAAATTATAGACAGATGGGCCCATGTGTATGATATTGAAGACATGACAGAGCTGAGGTGGTTGTATATCAACCAAATCAGGAGGTAATAAATCAAAGTGTCCGAGTTCCTGGAGCAGCAGGTGATCTCTTGACACGGAACATGGAGTGCTAGGCTTGTGTTGCCCTGTGAGATGCCAAGTTCCAAGTTCTGGAACCCAGGACCCAGGTCTTGACACAATTCAGTCAAGACTTTCCATGTTAAATGGCCAACTGAAGTTGAGATTCTTCGGAAGAGAGCAGGATGTGCTCTTTTGACATGGACTTTTATGGCAGTTAGGTTGCCTTGCAGGACGTGGAACCTGGGGTGCCAGGCATGTGTTTCCCTATGAGACACCAAGTTCTGAGTTGTCTTGCAGAATGCAAAAGCTGGCGTGTGAAGCTTGTGTTGCCCTACAAGACACCAAGTTCTGACTACTGAACTTTGAGTGATGTGTACTGAGTTCTGAGACCTGGGTCTCAACAAATGAATGTTTCATATCAAGCACACTTGCAATCATGATGGACCTTAACAGTGCTTCACCTCTGCCATCTTTGCTTGGATGCCCTCATCTTGCTCCTCTATCAATGAAACCATTCATTCTCAAATCCATCTGAGTCCCATCAGTGGTGGAATGGAAGTGTCTTTCAACCTCTCAGGAAGAACCAAACATCATCCTCCATGCCAAACTAGAACACATCAGTCATCAATCAAGGCAATTGAGCTAACATCTTACCACCTAACACTGGAAATGAGAGATACAGGCAGCCATCACCTCATCCCCTTGCCATGGTTGATCCAGGATTGTGCTGTTTCCCTTCCACCATAGACATTCATAGTTGGAAACAATCCTGGATGGATGTCTGGCAATGGCTTCATCATCAAATGCAAGGAGGTGGGATGAAAAGACGTTGTCCAGAACTGTGTTCCAGGCAAGCATGGGATGCAACTTGAGGATATGAGCAACTGGGACAGAACGACAGACACAATGTTCTTGGATGCAGAGTGCTGCAGGAGTGGTTGTAACAAAAGATACTCAAATTCTCAATGTTAACCAGCAGTATCAGGGCAGTGGGGACTCAGAATCATCTCCCATTGCAGCCCAGCTTTGAAATATGTGATCTGGTCCAAAGATGGAACATTGCTAGCAGCCTCTGACTGATATTGAGAGATGCAAGCACAGATTCACAATGCAGCCATTGCAAATGTGCATGCAATGTCTACAAGGCTCAGGTTCATGGGTTTGTACTGATTGCTGGGATTCAGAGTGGCAGAGGTGGATGCAGTAGGTCCAGATATGGCAAATGGAGCAGTGTAATGCAGGCAATGAAAGTGACAGACAGTCAAGATGTGAAGATAAGAGTCACTGATGGATGGATAAGAAATTCAAACTCCAACATGGGCTGACCTGGACAATTCCTGGGACTCAATTTTGGTGTGGAAACAGGTGATTCATCAACAACAACATTTATTCATGTCCAGTGTCTGTTGACATGCTCTGCAGGTCTTGAAACACTGCCTGTGCATCCTGAGCCAGTAATGAATACATTTGTGATTGCCTTCCAGAGTAGCATGCATGATTCAGAAGACGTTTCTCCAGTGATTCCCACATCTGGTCACCCTATTGGGTTGCTCTTCAGGAGAAATAGTTGCATGTCCAATCCATCTCCAATTGGACCAATGTCATTTCTTCCTTCCATCTATCCTGTAGTGCCTTCACCCAAAGCCAATGTACTCAGTAAACTTAGGATGGGTCCCATCAGCTCGCCGGGGGATATGATAAGTGGGCCTGAACTCACATTTCTCATTTCAAGATTGATCTGGACCACCTAGGTTGACCTCCATGGACCAGAACCATGTGAGGGACTCGTTTCTCTGACCTCAGGCATTTGGATCTCCCACTGCAGTGCTGACTTTGAGCTGCTTGTGAAGCAGGGGTTGGTATTTCTGCAGCTGGTCTTGCCCTGGTTCCAGCTTCATCATTTGCTTCCTGGTCTTTGTATATATACTCGCATGGATGGACACTGCCTGCTGCACCAACATCACCTGGGACCAAGCTCGGGTTTTCAGGGCTTGGGACTTGGCCTGCCTGACAGCTGTTTGGAACAGGATGGCCTTGTTGCACAAGTGAATCTGGAGATTGTGAAGGGTGTCATTCACCTGTCCTTCACAAAGAGACATCTCCAGCAGAATCAGATCCTTGGCCATGCAGTGTCTGCATCGATCAACCCTGAGGTTCAATGGCAATGGGATTACAGTGAGCTCAGGAGAATTTATCCAGGTATCAGATGTCTTGGAGAAATCTGCTGGGTCATCATCAAGATCATTGAGTATGTCTATGTTCAAGTCATTGGGCTTGTCATCTGCATCAAATCCCTCTCCAAGATGCGTCAGGGCTGACTGGGTGAATCCGTCTTCTGGCCTTGGAGACGATCCTAGTGCTGGGCAATGTCTAATCTCTGGGTCTCAGTAGATTGTCTTCCAATTCTTCGGACCTCAATGAGTAATGCAATCTGAGCCTCTTCAATTGCCAACCCCATTAATATCCATGTCACCACAGACCTACGAGAGGGCACTGCATTGCGGGTGTTGCCCTCCTCTAATAATCTAAGCTCAATCTCCTTTTTGCTCAGTGCTGAGTGCAATATTAATTAGGACCTCTATTGAGGCCATGGGACGTTGACTCACCCTTCTTGATATTGATCTCATATTCATCCATCACCTCAGGATCAATTTAGTCTGCTTGACTGAGCTATCCTCTCCCTGGCTGACCATTCCGTCTTCAAATGCACAGGCACTGCTTGATTGAGTCTATCAAATGCCTTTCCACTCTCAGCGATGCCATTCCTTGCGAGCTTGTATTTATGGCAAAGGGTCCTCTTCATGCAGATCATCTTGCAGAAATTCGAGTTGTTCATCTGATAATCAAGACATTCCTGTCAGTGCAGAGATGACCATTCCCCAAGCTGCAGGGGAAATCAGACTTAGATGTGCCCATTGGGTCTCCATGATCTTGCCATTGATCTGGCCAATGCCCTCAATAAAGTTGGATGCATATCAGACATAGCAGCTGTCCTGATGTCCATGAACATGCCACAACCTGATTCCGGGACTGATTGTGAGGTCCGGCATCATTTCCAGAAACCAGCTGGCATCCACCTGAACCCAAAAGTGCTTGTTGTATTGACAGTTGATGTCATAGAAGGTGACACCCTGGCAATGCCTTCCATGTTGTGTTGTGCAGCCTTGCAAAGGGCATAGTCCATGTTCATTTGTCTGCATGTCATGCATGGTCAACTCATGAATGAGGAATGGCAGATGTCACTTGCCTTTTGCCTTTCTGAAAATCGACCATGGAGTGAGGGACAAAGCAACCATGTTGGGCACAGGTGACTCCCCCAATACTGGTGGACTCCAGCTTGTGCCAAGCAGCATTGGCTTAATTGACCAGAGAGCCAAACTTCATCAAATGGCTTCATGGGATGCAGATGTTCAGCTTTGGAATTTCTGTCCATCACAAATGACTGGGTGTATTTCCAGCTGGGAGAGTTCTTATCATTGCTGAGATCACTTTGGTCTTGACAAGCACTCACTCATCAAGCAATTCATCCCCTGCCACCAGTATGTTGATACCAGGCTGAGGACATGCTGGGCAAAACAATGCTAGTTCTCCCATGCTTGGGATGTCAGAACAGTGGCTGAAGCCATGCCATTTCATTGTCTTCAGCTGCCTCCACTGTCAAGCGACCCTCATGAGCTCCCTGTATCAGTCCTTGCCACATGGCTTGTCAACATTGTGTCCAGTTGATGGAGGAGGCATAGCATTACTGGAACAAGGTGTGGAAACATGCTCAAGGTCATTCACCAGAGCTTGCTGTAATAGTTCATTGCAGAGGTGCTGCATTCAAGGTTGTCCAATAGAAAATCATCCAGCACTCGGAAGGTGAAGGCAGTCTTCAGCCTGTTGAATGATACAGGGAAAAATTGTTAAGATGGGAGTGAAGTGGGCCGCTTCTAGAGGCTGACAAGTGACCAAAGATGATCAGGACTAG